>CAXKVX010001909.1:0-226076 GCA_964058865.1 Eleocharis quinqueflora | reverse complement strand
CACGGATGGTGGTGCAAAGGAATGTTCACAGTATAATTTTGTGGGGCAACCTTCGATGAATCAGAATTCATTGTTCAATTATCAATTTGGTTTGCACTAAACACGTATTGAGCTTTTGTGAGGAAATATGTTGCATGAACTAGAGAGGGAAAGGTAGGATTGTGTGTAGAAAGATTTGAAGTGTTTGATTATGTAAAATTGTAAATAGATAAGCATATGCTTCTTGAATTGAAGCATATTTTCAATGCTTTTGATATTACCATTTAAAATAGTTCGTTTATTTTCCTAAAAAAAAAAATAGTTCGTTTAAGTTGTGATTTTGTTGACATCCAAAATAATACGCCAACTGTATTAAGACTTCTAGAGTACAGCCACGTTGGTACGTATTCTGGAGTATTCTTCTACGAAATAACTTATTACTTTTTCCAACTTGCCAAATCACGACACGTCTATATAGGTTTTTCATTGTTGTCTGTAAAATAATTGTTTTGCTCAATTTGCTTGAATTAAGTTCAATTAAGATATCATAAATTAATAGCCTGATATAGCTCTATTCAAATTGTAATTACTGCTGCTACCACAATAGCGTGATCTAAGTATAAAAAATAATTATTTAACTAATAAATAAACATGCAATATATTGTCACTTGACATTCATAAACAGTATATTGTAAAAACTGGATTTTAATTTAACCAGCTGTTTTAATTTGCTAATAATATCAGTACAACAGAAAAAATTAGCAACTTCATAAAATAACGGTTGTTGAAGAAATTGTTGAACACCGTCGGCAGAAGTGCAAAAAAATCTCTGAGCTATGACAACGATTATTTAGAATAATTGTTGCCTTATTTTTTTTCAAGATTTTTTTGTCAAAGTCCTCGAGAAACAATTTTTAAAACAATCGCTGCAGTAGCTCGACCTACGCCAACATTTTTTTAAAATAATCATTGTCTTGTTTCCAATTCTAGCTTAAAAATGAGCGCTTTGCGACTCTTCACTCTCACTCTTTCCCCCTAGCCGCCTCCACACCTCTAGTTGGTCTGATCTCCTAGAGGTGTGGAGGTTATCAACAATATGTATCACACACACATCTTGTTCTTCTGCCTCTCGCCGACATCTTGGACATTGGAATGATCGACTCAACCAGATCATCAATGTCCTCCATCGATCTCGTGTTTTTCTCCTCTCGTCGACGATCATTGTCGTGTTTTCTCCTATCACCACGCCTTCTCCTCTTGTTGCCTTATGGTAACTTTTTATTTTGTTAAATATTATTGTTGTTGTTGGTATACTTATTGTTGTTGTTCTGGTCTCATTTATGTGTGCTAATTTTTGTTGTGTATGTTTAGTTATGCGATTTGTTGTTGCTTGTTGATCTGTGGTAGGTAGTTGTGTGTTGGCGCTATAATATGTTTGTGTTTATTATTCAAGTATAGTATGACATGGTGAATTATCCTAATCAAAAGTATTTTAAAACATTTTTGTAGGTGAAGCACGATTGATAGAGTTCTAGCAATAGTTAAAAATGCTAATTTCACCTTAAAGAGCATGTTGTGGCTCGATAGAAACCTGATGAATCTCGTAAGCATATACTTGATGAAGCTCCTATGCTTCACCCTAAAGAAGAGGTTATTTAATATTTTTTTTCCTTTTACATTCATTGGATAACTACATAGAAAGTACAAACTTGTTTGTATTTCTGTGTTTTTGTAGGTAGTGTATTGCGAGAGTTGTTGGATGACAAATATTTATATCATTCTCTTCAGAAGTGTCAGCTTTGGAGGGAAGAAAGTATTTTAAAGAAACAAAAGTCTCCACCTATGAAGATGATTTGTTATATTTTAGTCTTTTTTCTAGTTAGGTGCACTTTATTTCTATTTTTGTTTCTTTTTCTTTATTGTGATCATAGATTATAATGAGACAGTTTTTGTAATGAAAATCATGTTGTATATTTATATATTTAATATTATTTTGTGATGGTATAATCAGTATAATGATATATATTGGCTAGCAATCATATATAAACGTTTAAAAAAAATTAAAGATCTTAAGACAACTGTTATTTGATAAATAATTATCGTCTTAGGTCCTCTATGACAACGATTATTTACTAAATAATTGTTCTCTTATCACAATTATTAAATACTATTTTCTCTTCGGCAACACTAGAGGTGACAAGTCGGGTGGGTCGGGCAGGTTTGGGTCGGGTGGAGTTGTTCGACTTCTAACGATATACAGGTGGCGGATCGAGTCAGGTGAGATCGGGTCTGGTTTTGGGTCGGGCAACATCGATGTTTTTCGGGTGGTGGTTCGGGTCGGGTGAGATCGGGTCAGGTGAGATTGGGTTGGGTCTCGGGTCAAGCAGCGTCAACATTTTTCGGTTGTTGGGTCGGATCGGGTAAAATCAGTTTGGGTCTTGAGTTGGGAAACATCGATGTTTTTCAGGTGTTGGGTCGGGTATGGCGATATCAGGTCTGGTCTCGGGTGTTGACGTTTTTCGAGTATTGGGTCGGGTTTCATGTCGGGTACCATCAGCATTTTTAGGGTGTTGGGTCGGGTTGGGCGAGATTGGGTTGGACATCGTCGATATTTTTCGGGTTTCCAGTCGAGTCTCGGGTCGATTGGGTTTTGTATTGGACAATCGAATTTCAGATTTAGTATCGTTAGTCTTTATCGGATGATGTATTAGGTCAGATGAGATGAAGTCGGATTTCGAGTCAAAACAGATATTCTCGATGTTGCTTTTTGTTAAAGATGGCTGTCAGTTCGGGCGAGTCCTATCAGTTTAACATAGGAATATTATCGAGTCATAAGTTCGACTTAAAAACAAATAAACGATCAAAATATTAACAAATGTTTATGGTTCATGTCAGGTACATATTTTCAAACGTCACTTCGGATTCTCCTACGGGTCGTCTCAAGTAGGGTCGGGTCGGATCCGGTTTCAGGTCTTCGATTGTCACTTTGGATTAGGTTGTAGGTCATCTCAGGTCGGGTTGGATCGGATTTCGAATCCACAGTTGTCGCTTTGGATCGGTTACGGGTTGATGCAGGTCGGGTCGGGTCGGGTTTCGAGTCGTCAGGTGTCGCTTCAGATTGGGTTGCGAATCGTAGCAGGTCGGGTCGAGTCGGGTCAGATTTCGGGTCAACACGTGTCTTGTCGGATCAGGTTACATGCCGTGTCAGGTTGGGTCTGGTCAGGTTCGGATTAGTTTGACTTCATCAAAAGTTTGGTCATGTCGAGTTTGGGTCGGGTCGGGTCGGACGGATTTTTCGAGTCAGGTCGGCACATATTTGCCAACAATTCATTATAGAATTCGTCAACCCTTTAAACAACAATGATTGCATAATCGTTGAGGAAGATAGGATGATTTTAACTTTTGGCCGATATTTTTTTTTTCGTTGTAGTGTATGTGTGGTAGTGTCTGTAGAAAAATTGGATTAGGATTAGGTGACTTTTTATAACAAAGAATTTAATAAAGATGACGGGAGGTCCAACAGTTTTTATGAACTAGCTAGGGTAATTATAAAAGTAGCTACAGGTTCTACTAAATATTATTTTATGTATCTATAACACTGATAGTTCTATATACCGGTTTCTCACAAAATAGGTTGTCAGTTTCAATTCTGAAATAGAAAATGAATCCCAGGGACTAAATCTCAATAATATATTAGAATAAACTGTCAAAATCATGCGCTGAGCTCACAGCAACGCAATTACGTACAATATACTTAGAGATGAATTAAGAATCAATCCGTGATTATTATGTGGTAAACCAGATACCAGCCCTTGGTTGAAGCAGCAGTTTCTTCATTGGAAACATATATTATTTTAATTAAACCTTACCTAGATAGCTATTGGCACCCACTAATCATGGCATCTTAACCTAATTTATCCATATATTTCTTGCAGTGTTTAGTAAAGCTAAAAGCCTATAGATTATTCAAATAGGGATTATCCAAATGTGAAGTCATGACCATTGTTTTGAACCTACCTACTAGCATCCAAATTCCAATAAATTAAAACAAGCGTGCGTGATGTCATAAGATCCTTTTGCTATAGAAAGTATATCCTAATTATTAGTTGATTCTCTGTCAAATTGGAAAGAGGGTCCTCAAGGATAAGACTAGGATAATAAATGCATTAATCGTAGTTTAATTGAAGATGATAATCAGCTGATCCATGTTTGGCCTTTATCAAAGCACTGAGTTTATCACAAGATGAGGTTAATTTGACTAGTCCATGATTTCGGCTTAGCTAATTTTTTAATGGTAAGTAAATGCAACATCAATCAAGATGAGGTCAGCATGTGTTATTTAATATTAAATATTCGCACTTCCCGAGGTTGGTTTGAGCTTAATTAGCGCCAAAGTTTATTCCATCTTCTTCAAATAATAAATTCAAATATATGTGTGTGTATATATATATATATAGAGAGAGAGTAAGACTATGGTGTTTGATCAAGCACAGTGCCTCTCGTACTTGGGCGTCAAATCTCACAAAAGGACGAATAAAATTTTGATTTATCATGCTCAATAATTTATTTATATCAAAATCTACTCTGATACAACAAATTTTCATTTTTAGAATTTATGAAGTACATGTTTTAAAATTTTGAAAGTGCTCTATTTTTATGCATAAACACTGATTATTTTATTACTATTTTGGAGTCATATTAAAAAATCTGAAACACATATTTAGATAACTCTAAAAAAAGAAAAATTTTGTATCCGAGAAGATTTTGATATAAAGAAATTATTGAGCATGATAAACCAAAATTTTAGCCGTCCCTTTGTGAGGTTTCACGTCCAAGCACGGGAGGCTCAGTGCACCAAACCGCTAATGCTCCACAACGTATCTCCAATTTGAAAATTCCAACGATCGATCCGAACCATTGAACATAATCTACATATTTAAAACTACTTGGAGATTGAATTTTATATTTTTTTGAATTTTTTTGCTATTTTTTAGAGAGGTATGAAAATCCCAACTTTTGTTGGTTTAGAAACCGTTTGATTAGCAACTTTTCTACATCTTTAAAAAAATAGCAAACAATTTCATAGAAATATAAAATTCAATCTCCAAGTAGATTTTAATATGTAGATCATGTTGAACGGTTCAGATCGGTCGTTGGAATTTTTAAATTGAAAATAATGGATGTGGAGCACGAGCGATTTGGTGCTCCATGGAGCACCCAATCCTTTCTCTCTCTCTCTCTCTCTCTCTCTCTCTATATATATATATATATATATATAGAGAGAGAGAGAGAGAGAGAAAGAAATGCTATTATTCTTTGCAAAGCACATGTTTTGCAATTGTGGACCATTAGATCATGCTTTGTGATTCGTGCCAACATGATGATTGAAGATCCAATGGTCCACAATCGCAAAGCATGTGTTTTGCAAAGCATAATAGCATTTCTCATATATATATATATATATAGAGAGAGAGAGAGAGAGAGAGAGAGCATGGCTAAAATAATATGCATAGTACACCACATAATGTACTTTGCATATAGATATAGGTCAATAAATTGAGATTTAAGTTTCTCAATAAATTCTTCATATGAAAATATTGTAGGAAAACAAATTTCGTGATTTTTAGAGCTTTCTTGCTATTTTTTAAATATTTTTTAAAAACAGTCCAGATTTAATACTACAAAAGTGTCATTTCTGGGCTGTTTTTAAAAAATAGCAAGAAAGCTCTAAAAATCACGAAATTTTATTTCCTACAAGATTTTGATATGAAGAATTTATTGAGCAACTTAAATATTAATTTAATGACCAAATTAAATACAAATGACCACATAGTACGTTATGTGGTGTACTATGCATATTATTTTAGCCATGCTCATGTATATATATATATATATTAAATTAATTTGCAACATGAATGAAAAAACCTGGATACATAAAAACTAGATACATTAGATACTCAAAGTCAGGGCATAACTATCTTTGGGGCCCACTAGGTTCAAGCACTTGCTTGGCTGAAAAAAATATCTATAGGATCCTTAATAATAAAATTATTTTAGCAGCTTTAAATTCCTTTGGTTCTGAGCCTCAGCACTGACAACATGCTGACAAAATCTAGTGAGACACTCTTATCAAAATTTTTATGGTTCCGCCAATGCTCTAAGTCACTCCATTTCGTACTATTTTGATCTATGACGTGAATCTTAATGTATCTAATGATTCAAACTCCCGAGTGACTCATAGTAACTAGTGTATCTATCTTTGACGCAAAAGATTTTTTTAGTTTTTGATAATAGAGAATCCAACTTTAATTAATCTGTTCATATTCTGCAATAATATTAATTTTAACCAGATAAGTGCTTGCTTGCACATGCAGAAGATTCTTTGCATGCGAGGGGTTGAGGGGAATAAAGATTGTACTCGTGTATGACATTAATTAAGATCAATTAATTATTAAATTTGAAAAAGAAATTTAATGTATATATAGGAGTGCATATCCTCTGTAAAAGCAGTTGTTGCACCAAAAGAAATGTGGATAAAATACATAGCAAAACTCTTAGAGGTATCAATTGACAATCAAGTTTCCACTTCCACCCGTGTTTTTATTAAGTTCGGATCCGAATCAGTTTCGCATTCGGATCAATATCCAGGTACATAACCCGGACTCAATAGGCAAATGATCTAGTACATAAATTACTTCTATATATATAACCAAAGTAGCGCCGATACTTAGTTCCTGATTTTCATACCAGCATGCTTTAAACTACAGCATTAATTACTTAATAATTAGAAATCATAGAACTTATTCCACGCCCTCCAATTAAAAGCATGCTTTGCATTGATTAATTAAATATAATGGCCGGATATGGCCAAAATTCAAAAGTCTACCACCTTTTCGAGATTATGATTCCTCCATATCCTATCAACGATTCCGTCATCTGTTCATGGTATATTAAAAAGTTTCAAATAAAAGAGACGCACGCTTCCTTGAATTTAGGTTAAAACCCACAAAACAAAACGACAAGCCTCGGATCAGCTAACTATTAATTGCTGACATGGCACTGACTCATCTACCACATGACTTGGCCAAAAACCAGTAACTGTACTATGCGTAGTAAAATACATACAATTCGCGCGTGTGAATGATTCTCTTTCTCTAGCCTGATGGATTTGACTCTGTTACTGTTTTTACGTATCAGTACATTACAAAGCTTTCCCAAATTCCGATTTGTGGGTTGAGATTTCCGCTAATTGTGATTTTTTCACTGGTACCTAATTTAGGCAGGATCTGTACAATGGTAGTTGAACGCAGTACTTAGTATCCTAATGAATTTACACTGAGTATGTATTCGGAATAATGCATCCTTTTCCGAATCCTACTCAGTACTTGGGATCCTAATCAATAATCATGCCAATCAACAATACATATTCGAGCTAGTGGTACATTATTACTGTTCACTTGTAACGCGCTGCAACTATATATTGACAGCAACAATTTCAGATTCAACAGCGCAACACAGAGTTAATACTGTTTCTTATAATCTTCATTTATAAAGAAATTGGTTTCGGTTGATATAGAATATGGATTAAAGCAGTGTGCCACCATTTATATGTAAACAGTGTAGTGACTTGTAATCTTGATACAATAACAGTGTGCCAGTCAAGTTGATCATCATAATATGTAACTATATATTATTATATTATATATACTTATATAATCAGTTTTGCTTTTAGGTCTACAGAGTTAAAACTATGAATAACACGTCACTACTACGTACATAAAAGAGTTATTATAGCCTCCAATTAAGACATACAAAAATACCGCCTAATAGAATTTTTATAACGGACGTGTATATTCGCTATAATAAGGGTTTATTATAGCGGATGGAATCAAGGGTCCGCTATAATAGATCTATTATAGCGGATTGAACATAAAGGCGATTATAATAGAGTCTTCTCACGGATCACAATGTAGTATCAATCTAACCGTTGATTCATGTCAATTCAACGCTCCTAAATTTCACAGAGTCCCACGAATTAAGACTGATTTTTTTTCCCAAAAATTTTCTTTCTCTATATAAATATCAACTCTACATCATTCTTCCTTCTTCACACAGAAATCTTCCCTCTTCAAACAAAAATCTTCTCTCATTCTGCTTTCGTCCTACAAATATTTTTGTGTTTTAAGTATGTTTGTATATAATATGCATAGTACACCTCATTTCGTACTATGCATATATATAGCTCAATAAATTGAGATTTAAGTTGCTGAATAAATTCTTAATATCAAAATCTTGTAGGAAATTAAATTTCGTGATTTTTAGAGCTTTCTAGCTATTTTTTAAATATTTTTTTAAAATAGTTCAGATTTAATACTACAAAAATGTCATTTTGGAGCTGTTTTTAAAAATATTCAAAAATAATCATGTATATTTAAAAATATACATCATTTTGTCTGCTCCTTAAAAAAAATTATAGATTCTACCAATCTCTGACGAAAATTATAAATCTGCTACAGACTACCATCATGGATTGACTATGATAATTGCATTATTAAAGAGTCCAGTCGCTTTATTCTGAACTCATTAAAGCCCGTTTAGAGACAAGATGGTGACATTATGCGTTTTCCTTCTTTCTTATGAGAATGATTTAGTGGATGATCTCAATCAGATGTTGTTAGATTGTCAATTCAGACCGGAAGATCTCTTAATCAGCATTTAGATTTCACTCATAAAAAGAAAAATATAAACAAAGAAACATTTTGCTTGTTTTCGTCATAGCTAAATTTGTATGGACTTGAACTTATCTGCTTATATATATAGTTCATTTTTTAGTTTATACCATCTGCAAACTGCTAAGCTTAAAACGCAAATTAGTGAAATTATTCTATTTTCTTCCTTCAGGCCTCAATAGTTGGGGCCTTGGTGATATTCAGGCCCACAATGCTAATCAGATTATATTCAGGCCCAATAATGCATTCCACAATTGGTACAAACGATATAAAGCCCAATCTGACACTAACTCCTGTCTTGATAAGGAATAATCACAGCCGTCCGATCTGAAAGCCCGCTAATATAATTCGCATCCAGCACTCACGTGTAGGGTTTCTCTCGCTCGTCGCGCGTCGCGCGTCGCGCTTGTTCTTCTCTCTCCGTCGATTGGGAGCTCGTTTTTCTCGAAACATAATATTCATAACATCCTTTTTCATTTAAGTTATCTAAAACTGCTGTTCTTGACTATAATTATTATAGTTATTTCCAGATTTACCCTTGCTCAATGGAAGCTGATACTGATAGCAAGTATCAGTACTTGGGAAAAAGGTGAATGTTATTTCTTCTATATGGCTTTCTTATATATGTTATTTACTTGGGAAGCTGATAACAAAGGAATAACTGAAGCGCCTACATTTAGCTGATTTTGCTGATAACTACGCTTACAATCGTGTTTCTCGTATGGCAGTGTGCCAGTCTCTTGCATGAGTTACAGAATTCAATCAAGTTCTTCTTCGAGACAACTTGTGTCTCTCCGAAAAAATTATGGAAAGAAGTAATTTATTTTCAAATTAGAAGTTTTCTAGAAAATTTTGAATTAATTAAGTTGTAACACTATCTCAACTGAGAGTTCACTGGAAGTAATAATTATTGTATTGTCTTCTCTATTTTTCTAAATTTTTTTGCCTACCTTTCCCTCGAGGTGATCCATAAGACGATGAGAAGCATAGTTGTTTAATCGTAAAATGTATCGTGTATCGATGAATTTTGTATTGTATCGTGTCGTTAAGATATGCTAAGCTATTTTCAAAATAACAAAAGAATTATAGTAATTAGTATCTAACAAAAAAATCTAAATAACTAAAGAAATCATCGTAATTTTAAATATATTGATAAGTGTTACTTAATATTCATATAAATTGCTTACATATTAGGCTATTTATCTTGGAAAATTGTGACTCACTCTTGAATTTCACTGCTCGTATCGAACCGTAAGATACGTACTCTCGTCCTTTGACTCTTATCGAACCGTAAGATACGCATCGCGTATCGTAAGATACTAACATCTGAGATGAGAAGCCTCTCTTTTTCCTTCTTGTTTAGGGCATAACTTTGTAGCATAGGGTATTCAGTATGTAAACCTACTTGTGAAAGATCTGCTCTGACAAGTAATTTGCAAATTGGAAAGAAGTGAAGAGGTGTCGTACCGATTTCTCTATTCTTCCACATGACACAAATACTTGCCAGATTTCATTTAAAGAGTTGTTTTTATTTTAAATATTTTTTAGTCAGGCTGTGATACTTCAAAAAACACTATTCACGTAGTACTTGGTCTTAATATCTTCAAATCGAAAACTCCAAATCGTTGAATTTGATCTTCATATTAAAATTTTCTTGGCGGTCAAATTTTACATTTTTTAAGTTTTTTTTACTCTTAAAAGAGAGATGAAAAATCATTCATATTAGATGGTTCAGAAATTGTTAGATTAATCAACTTTTTACTCTTTAAAAATAGTAAAAGTTATCTAAAAATATAAAATTCGATTTTCAATGAGATTTTAATATGAAGAACAAGTTCAACAATTTTGATCAGTGTTTTAGACTTTGAAATTGGAGATATCGAGACGAAGTATCGCATGAGTGGTGTGATGTGAAGTACCATAGCCTCACTCTATTTTTTAATTTAAATAATATTAGGAATAATAATATGAGCGTGGCTATGGTGCTTTACAAAGCACTAAGCAAATGGTATTTCATCTTCATATCTCAAATTTTAAAGTTCAAATGACCGATTCAAATCATAGAATTTGATCTTCATATTAAAATCTCATTAAAGACTGAATTTATATTTTTTAAATTTTTACTATATTTTAAAGAGGTGAAAAATCATTCATATCGAATGATAAAAAAACTATTAGAATAAACGACTTTTCATCATATGTAAAAAATAGTAAATAAATTCTAAAAAATATAAAATTCAGTCTCCAAGGAGATTTTAATATGAAGAACAAGTTCTATGGTTTGAATCGGTCGTTTGGACTTTAAATTTAGAGATACGACGATGAAATATCGCTTGCTTGGTGCTTTTGTGAAGTATCGTAGACATGATTTAATAACATCCATTTATATCCAAATTGTTATACTTTTCATCTTATTTGAATCAGCCGTCACATTAGAACTTTTTATTTCTGGTGTGTCACTGTTAATCGCTTTCGAACATATTTTTTTATGAAATTCGAGTATTTAATTTTGAATTTTATTAAATAATAAATTATTTTCAAATTTCAAATTTATTATTGTTATTAGTATTTATTTTATAGTAATTTTCAATGTCCAACTGAGCTGCTGTTTTTTTTTTGTAATTACGAAAATGCTATTAATAAAAGTAGCCAAGGGGTTAAGGTTTTTCGACTGAATATTCAGAACGGTAGAAAAAATACAGTGTGACTGTTGCATTTGCTTTTTTGAGTTATGAAAATTTAATTACGATTTCGACCATGCGTTGATAATTAATTAATGTTTTGACCATGTATGGCAAAATTTTCTGACCATTTAATTATAATTTTGTCCTTTTATTTTCAGTCCAAACCAGCTACAATATATGTTCATTTCTATTTTTATATTATCAATCTGAGTGTATCTAATTTAAAGAACTTTGATCAAAATTATAATTAAATGTTCATATTTTTTTGTTATTCATGATCAAATTATAATTAATTTAATATACATAATCAGATTTGTAAATAATTTTACAGAAAAAACTTATAATTGATATAGGTTAGAAAAATCTACATGTCTCAATTTTTTTTTAAAATGTCGAAAATCTACCTTTACGACTAGTGCATCTAAAGCTCCGACCTTTAACTATTTTTCTCGTAACAAATATTTTGATAATTACTAAAAATAAAAAATGCTGGAGCTGGTCGCTGTCGCCTTGACCCCCTCTCCAAGAAATCACAACTTGGTCCGATTTGGCGTCTCTAGTGTATGTGCTTACAGTAGGTAGAGACGGTCCCAGGCTAAAAAAATAAACATATCAATCTTAATATCTTATATTAATTGCATGGTCATCGATTCAACTCTCCAATTGTTATATTAATTATTAACTGTATGAGATAAAATAATGGAATTTAATAGAATTTCGATATCAATTATGTCATAATTTTTCTACCACATGACATACAGATTGAACTGTTCATTATAAATTTAATAGAAGTTTCTTTAATATATTAAGTTATTGCAAAACATTTGCGTACTGCAACATATTAGTACATTAAATATTTTAATTCATCTGAGTCGTTTAATTTTCCGAAATAAAAGAATAATTTATTTTAATTTTTGCAGTATGTTTAAGAATGAATTAAACGATTCGAATGAATTAAAGATATCTAATATGACTATTGAAATCGCATGTACATGACCTCTGCTGTCGTAATTATAACAGCAGATTCGAACTCAGAATTTATTGATCCTTCCATCTGCTAATTATCATAGTTTACTTAATTCTGATTCAAAATAATTACTGAGCTGCAGCCTCTATCCTAACTTTTGGGACACGAATTTCTAGATGACTTGCGAGGAATCGTTTCTAATTCATCTAAACCGTTCATATCAAATCCAGCGATCAGCACCACACAAGCTTCCCATATGACCATATCGCAACATCTGTGTCTACTCTTTCCCAGCCATTGCAAAATCCTTTCGCCACGTGTTATCATCTTCAACCCCACGGGCCCCACCCCACCTCTTGTACAGTAACAAAACCGCTTCTTCTTTGCCTGCTCTTTCTTCTCCATTCTGCCTCGGGTCACACACTTCCAAAAATGTCATTTCTCCGCCATTTCCTCCGATCTCGATCCAATCTTTCTCCAACCAATAAAACCCGTTTCTTCACCACATCAGGCTTAGCCTCACTGGTTCCTACAGAGAAGGGGAAAGAGAAACCAAGGGTCGTTGTACTGGGTACGGGATGGGCCGGGTGCAGGCTAATGAAAGGGATCGACACTAGTGTGTATGATGTGGTGTGTGTCTCTCCGAGGAATCACATGGTGTTCACGCCGCTTCTAGCCTCGACCTGTGTTGGCACACTTGAGTTCAGGTCAGTGGCTGAGTCGGTGTCAAGCATCCAGCCCGCCATTTCACGGCTGCCTGGATCATACTTCTTTCTGTCACAGTGCACTGGTGTAGATACCAATTCAAATACGGTATGTGTTCTCTTTTGGTGTGCGTGAGAGAGAGATAGAGAGATGTTTCAGGATTGAAATGGAGTAATACTACGAACAACTCAAATAACCCAAATTACGCTTTTTTTTTTTTTGCAAACTTAGTCCTGGATTGTGATTTTGGCAATCGGCCTTCATGATTTTTTGTGACAATCACCTTCCTAGTTTCTCAGTTTGCTTAGTATAACCTTTAATTTTGTATGTCAAATGATAATTTATTTTCAATGAACATGCATTCATAATGTATTAATTATGTAGTTGTTTGTTGAAGCTTCAAAATTTGCAATTTTCAAGAAATAACAATTTATTTCTTTTATTCAGAGCATACTCTAATATTCTTATACAAAATAGATATATGATATCGGTTGTACTGGTGTGGTTGTTAATTGACTTTCAAAATAATTTTATAATTTCTCTGATTAAGTAAAAAAAAATATAAATTCAGGGGTACTGCAGTAGTTGCTTTTTAAATGCATTAATTGGAAGTGATGAAAGTTTGTTTGATAGCCGTGGAACTCCCAAAAGGTGTTTCCTTCTCTCCTTAGGATTTGGGTGGGGGACAAGGTGAGGGGAGAATTTCTGCATTTTAGTTTTGAAAAGTTAGCAACTTTTACAACCACTGGTTCAGCACAACTTTAAATGGAACCATGACTTTAGTGCAATTATAAGGTGTTTATTACATGGCAAATTGGAACATAGTATCAGAGAAGGTAACTCAGTTATTATATTTTACCAAAAGATTATTTTTTCATTTGGTAAAAGAATTAATGAATAATTGTTGGTTTTAATAATACCCTCTTTTAATTTCAGATTGATTGTGAGGCTGCAGTCACAGATGAGGGTAGAGATACATTGAAGCCCTGGAAGTTTAAAATTGCATATGATAAGTTGGTCATTGCATGCGGGGCAGAGGCATCTACATTTGGAATACAGGGTGTCAAAGAGCATGCAATATTTCTTCGTGAGGTGCACCACGCACAGGAGATTCGTAGAAAGCTGCTTCTCAATCTCATGCTATCTGATATGCCTGGTATGTGCTTCCCTCCATTAGTTTGGTACTAACAAGCATATTACATTCTCCACGAGTGGGTACAGCACAAAGCATTGCTGCTTTGACTTCTTGAAGCCCCTTTCTATTTTCATAATTGTGCTCCTAAATGAATTACAATATAATTAGCTCAAACGTGGTACGGTTACATGAAGTTATATGATTCGTTGACTACAGGTATATCAGAAGAGGAGAAGAGAAGGTTATTGCATTGTGTGGTTGTTGGAGGTGGCCCCACAGGGGTTGAGTTCAGTGGTGAACTTAGTGATTTCATTATGAATGATGTCACGAAGAGTTACACTCATGTTAAAGATTATATTCATGTTACCTTGATTGAGGTCAGGAAAGCATCACTCCTCATTTCTTACCTTAAAGGGAACTTCTTGTGAGCTCAAATAACTTCAAGAGTTTAACATAGTGTATTATCTTCCACTAGGCAAATGAAATATTATCAAGCTTTGACATGCGGCTGAGACAGTATGCAATAAAGCAGTTGACCAAGGTGAGAATACAAAATTTGAGTTGATTGAAGTTCAAGTGAATTGCTTAAATAGTTTAATATTTCTGTGAATGGATTATGTTTTACCAGTCAGGGGTCCGACTAGTAAGTGGAATAGTGAAGGATGTGCAAGGAGAAAAGATCATTCTAAACGATGGCAATGAGGTTCCATATGGCCTTCTTGTGTGGTCCACTGGTGTTGGCCCTTCCCCATTTATTCGGTCTTTGGAACTCCCAAAATCACCTGGTGGAAGGTACTACACTATTTTCATGATGCCTCTCTAATTTATTACGATAAGTAATCGCTTCACTGCATTTTATTGGCAGGGTAGGTATTGACGAGTGGCTACGAGTTCCCTCTGCACCTGATGTTTTTGCAATCGGTGATTGTAGTGGATTCCTTGAGAGTACTGGGAAACAAGTTCTTCCTGCTTTAGCTCAGGTTAAATAATTTTGTTGGAGGAATATCTCATGTTAAAATTTGCTTCTAAAAGTAAAGACTTCTAAATTCTTCTTTTTGTTTTCCAGCAACAGGAATAATTCATTTGACACTATAACTGTCACAGTTTAACCAAAAACAACTTGTTAATCTCAATTGGATCGTTGCTTGAACCATAATAAATTTTAGTTGTTAAGTCCAACTTTGTAAAATTGTAGGAGCTATTTAAAACTAGTCATTGGTGGATGCAATCTAAGGAGAAAAAAAAAGGCTTATAATCCATTCTCTTGCACTTTTGAAATAGGTTGCAGAACGGCAAGGTAAGTATTTGGCTGGCCTGTTGAATCGGATTGGTAAGGTTGGTGGCGGGTATGCGAACATGTCTGCAAAAGTAGAGTTAGGTGAACCTTTTGTATATAAGCATCTTGGCAGTATGGCGACTGTTGGTAGATATAAAGCTCTAGTCGACCTTCGCCAAAGCAAGGTTATTCTTTTAATCTAATTTAGTCTTGAGTCTCTTGACATAAATCAGTTTGTCATCATAACCTTCTTTGTTTTTGGAAGTGAAAGGTATTTACAAATTTTGTTTGAACTGTGGTGGAGTGACAACACTCGGCAATGTGTAGGGATAATTTGCTAGTTTCCAATTTTACTTGAACTCTTTTTCTCTGTTGTCAGGAAGCAAAGGGTATCTCTATGGCGGGCTTTGTAAGCTGGTTTATCTGGCGATCTGCATATCTAACTCGCGTTATTAGCTGGAGAAACAGACTTTATGTGGCAATCAATTGGCTTACCACTCTGGTATTTGGTCGCGACATTAGTCGCATTTAAAAGGCAAAACCCAAATGCCAGGCTTCTAATCCATACACGACACAATCATTTATGGCACACCCTTTTTGTAATTTTTTGCATTCGGCAAATGTCTTATTTCTTCTTTCCACGAAGTGAGCTTCTTGAGTCTTGTTGTTTCTTTGTTATTCTATCAGATAGAAAGATGAATGTTTATTAACTCTTTATACGGGGAAGTCATGCAAATTGTGAGATAATCATTGCAAAATAGTTGGTTTGTTGAGTAGTATCTCTAATTATTGTTTTACACTGAGATTTATCACAATTTGTGTTATTTGTTACATTGTGAATTTTTTGAATTATGAGATACTATAGTAATATAAAGTTTAAACAGGGTAAAGCACTTTGAATGCAAAGAGAACCATAGTGCAGCAACACAAACGATTTCTTCAGTTGTGGTTTATTGTTTTTCTTCTTTTTTTGTACTTACAGAAGTTCCATAGAAATAAAATGCACAATATGTAATTGATTATGGGATTAAGCAATAGTGCAAGCAACTATTAAACAGTAACTATTAAAATTACAACTGAGAAACAAAAAAGTGGGATAAAAATCCTAAAAACATAGCAAGCAATATCTGTAGTCAATAACAGGCATAAAATTCACAACCGGCATAAAATTCACAACCCGGTTTGGCCTTAGTATCGGTTTTCTTTACCACACAATGTCGCCTACATTTGTGGAAATAAAACAATGGCATCCCACAACTAATGTCTTTACCACACAATGTCGCCTACATTTGTGGAAATAAAACAATGGCATCCCACAACTAATGTCGATTGTTGCTTTCAACCCTTGATGAACAAATTTTACTGCAATAATGCAAAACAGATTATAATTAGAGAATAAACGAGATCAAAATACTGATAAATGCTCTTGACAAATAAGAACAAATTAATTCTTACAAATAAGAACTTCATTTTTAATTCTAAATCGAAGTAGTAATAAATGCTCCTGACAGTAACTGTTACTTCAATGATCTTACACTAAACTTCAAAAATACAATGACATTACCAGAGCCAAAACAGCACTCATGAAACGATCTAAAATTGTTACAGTAATTTCAAATAGTGAAACTAAACCTAAATCAGTACCACATGACAACACCTAGAATCATCTTGACAGTAATTTCAATGATTAAACCCTATCAACACTATCAGTACCTCAGAAACCCTAGAATCAGTACTGATATCAGAAACCTCAGAAACAAAATCGAACAGCGACACTGTCGTTTGAGACATCAAAATACCTCTGATATCTCCTTTTCCTCTGAGCTGCGGTGCAATTGGAGCTTCTCCTTCGTGTTTTGAGGAAAGATATAGAAATAGATTGAACTTGAACTCAACCAATTATTGGTAATGAAACTGGCCCCGTAGCAAACACAATATACTTTAAACCTGGTCCAACTAGAATTTCACAATTAAGTTGCAAACACAGTATGCTTTAAAGCCATAGCTAAGTTGTAGTTCCTTTGGTGTCTATCCTTCTATATTCTACAGGGATCAAATAGAATGAAACAACACAGTATGCTTTAAACCTGATCAAATTGATCCATGAACTTTGTGCTAAAAGAACACGGTAGCAAACATCTTGCAATTTTGCACTAAAAAAACTGATCCATGAATTTTTCCGAGAATTTTGTGATCCATGAAATTTGTGATAAGAGTTATTACATGTGTGCCTTAATGAGGATCGATTAGTGCCTGGGGAGAGACGTGCCTGATTCATGCTTAGAGAGTGAGATGGGAGCGGCGAAAGAGAGATCTGGTTCATGATTAGAGAGAGCTGGGAGCGACGAGATAGAGATCAGGGTCATGCTTAGAGAGAGGTGGAAGCGGCGAGAAAGAGAGCTAGAATTCGTGTCTAGAAGAGAAAGGCGAGAGAGATTCAAAAAAGAAGGAAGGAATCACGCGACTATTAACTGGATTCGTCCAGTTAATTTAATTTCTGAAATCAGCGACATCATTCAACACAGATCTTGAAAAAAATTGGACGCACAGAATGGTCAAGCACACAAGGGCTGGTGCTTGATCAAGCACCATAGCCCAATTCATATATATATATATATATATATATACTAAGACATTCATCTATCATGACGTTTTCACAAAATTGTCCGCTACTCACGAAAGAAGAAAACTCTTATAACCAAATTTACACAAATAAAATAGAACAATTTTAAGCAAAGCTACCACATCATGTTTCAGTACACAGTCAAGGATATGCAAGATGCGAGATCGTATCTTTCAATACTGCTCAATTTCCAAATTCAACCATTTTCATTTGGAAGAATACCAAAATCCTTTAATATCAGACATCCATCCACTGATCCACCCACAAAACTAAAATACTCTACCAGAAGTTCTATACAAATTAGAACTTGCAATTGAGCATGCTGAAATCAAGTTCCAGAATTTTCAAAATAGAAATACAAATAACTTGGAAATTAGAATGCTGATTGACAAATTATTTTTTCTTTGACCAAACCTGGCCTAGATTCTTTCCAAATTGGGAATTGGGCAACCTATTACCAATTAGCTCTCTCAACTCAAACTCGCTTGGGAACCTCTGCTCCATCAACTTGGAGAAAACCTAAAGCAATTTGAACAAACCATGTCAAAAGTTGAATGAAAAAGTAGCTGCTATGAATTACCTAAATTATGCATATAGCCCTCAGGGTTTGGTATCAGTACCAAATACCATTGCCTGCCAATTGCCACTTGCTGAATGTTTTCAATTTTTATGGTTTATGAGTACCAACATGTCCCAACAAGTTCAGGATTTGTTCCACAATGAAATACCTGGTACCTGTTCAGGCAAGCGGACAACATGGCAATCCTTTCAAGAAAGTAACCCGGTATATACAAAATAAAATTTGAAGAAACTTTGCTATACCAATTCTCCGTCGCAGAACACTTCAAATGCACCAGAGCTCTGTAAGAACGACTGGACAAAATTACCAAACAGCCAAGTGCTGGCAATCGCACCAAAGTGATTTGCACGTAGAGGGGGGTACCATGCCGGCGGGGCAATACCAATCCTCGGGAAAATTTGGTCACCAGCTGTTATTATAGCAATAACCCCCATCTGTACAATTGGGACCGCTTTGCTTAAAAGCCGTTTTGGGAGAGCTGAAGGGTAGTTTTCTAAAATCACCCCAATGCCCGGAAAGGAAGCTTCTAGCATTTTCTTCATAGTCACAGCAGTTCCCCTGATGAATTGGATATTTGGATGTATTAAATATTTAAATAAGATCCATCGGTTCTTACTTTTCTAATCTCTCAAAACTTCTGTATCATTTTAAGCTAGGTTGCAATCAACAAACTTCCTCTCAATAAATTCATCAGCTTAATAAATATAAAAGTTCAATTTGGTACCGAAAACTGACCGATATGAGCAAGACGCACAGAATTGCAGTTCGACTGTTGTGCCATAACCAACTCCACCAAGATGGGGCTCCTGTTAATTATCAATAGAAAAAATTAGACACAAAATAAATATGAGGATTTCAACCTAGCAACCTTGCTCAAAGTTCTAGTCCCAAAACAAATATAGACCACCAGGGTAATTACAGAATATCTGGAATAAGCTAGCAAGGGTTTAATTATATCCAGTTATTCGCCTCCCCGTTCTTCTTTCATTTCTGATTGCCTCCTTTAGAGCTCCAGCAATCATGCTCACATCCACCGAGAAGTCAATTTCTAAAAAGCTAAATCAACTCCTCTTGAGCAACCAAAACCCAATAAAACAAAGAGGTACTATTAGATTATCCTAATTATAGAAGAGAAATCGTACAGAAGTGGTGAAGGCGGCATCAGAGGGGTTTTGGAGGACGGGTGTAGCCGGCTGTTGGTGGGGGTGGGGGTGAGGGTGAGGGTGAGGGTGGTGCGGTGGGTGGGGGTGGTGGGGGTGTCGGTGATGTGGCGGCGGAGGAGGAGGATGAGAGAAGAGGTTGATGACATCGGAGAAGAAGAGGAATAGCGGTAGACCCACTAACAGCATCTGTACCCGATCCATTTTGTGTCGCTTCTCGTTTCTGATTTGCACAGTTGAGAGTTGAGACTTGGCAAAGTTTGTAAATAACCCTCTTAAAGTTGAAGAAGTTATGCTCCGCTCCAACTTTTTGAGGAAGTCCATTTTCTATACAAGTTAATTTCAGATTTCAACACAAAAGATAAATTTCAAACATAAGAGAATTAGTGCTGTCTGATTTAGCCGAATTTTTTTTTATTAACAAAAAAAAAATAAAAAAAACACGAAACTGACAAAATTCGAATCAAAATTATCAAACTAGCCATTCCGGAGTTACTCCGAAATCACTGAATCCGGAATAACTCCGGAATCACAGACTCCGGAATAACTCCGGAATCACAGACTCCGGAATAACTCCGGAATCCATTATCCCGGATTTATTAACGCACAGAGGAGAGAATGTGCCTAACTTTTTGAATTATTTTATTAATAAAATATTAATATTTTATTAATAAAATATTAATATTTTATTTGATGAGTTGGATTGTATTTAGGTAAGTTTTGTAACGAATTCGACTGCACTTATCGAGATTATAATTAAATTTTTTTTAACGTCGCAGATCATCGAGCTGTAGATATCCGAGTCTACTTCCACCACGTTGAGTCCGATTTGCGATCGGAGAAACGTGCATCTCAAATTTAGCTCTATCTTGAACATATATCTTAATTAGTCTTTTTTATCATGAGTTTGCGTCGGATTCAATTTTGAATTGCTCATTTCTCCGATCGCAAAACAGACTCGACGTGATGAAAGTAGAATCGAATATCTACAGCTTGATGTCTTGCGACGATAAAAAAGACTAATTATGATGCCGACGAGCTTAGCTGAAGTTGTTACAAAAAATATTAAGTATGATTAGCATTTTTTTTTCTACAAACTTCGACTACGCTCTTCGGGATCATAATTAATTCTTTTTTATGGTCGCAAGCCATCGAATTGTAGATATTCGAGTCTACTTCCATCACGTTGAGTCTGATTTGCGATCGGAGAAACGCGCATCTAAAATTTGGCTCCACTATCAACTTATATCTTAATTTGTAGTTTTTTATCATGTGTTTGTGTCAGAATCAATTTTGAATCGCTCGTTTCTCCGATCGCAAATCAAACTTGACGCGGTGGAAGTAGACTCGGACATTTACAGCTTGATGACTTGAGACGATAAAAAAAACTAATTACAGTCTCGACGAGCGCAGTCAAAGTCGTTACAAAAATTTACCTAAATAGAATCCAAGAGTTGTATTAAATTATTAATATTTTAATATAAAAAGTTTTCAACGTTCAAACATTGATTTTTTTTCATGATTGACCTTAGAAAAATAAAAATAGTATTTATGACTTTTAATTCAAATCTTTTGTAGCAATGATCATATTTTATAACATTCAGATTCAAATATCTTTTCTAAACGTCCACATGTTTTGCGAGCAGAATATTTTTTTAGTTTAGAATTTGTATTTCTAATCGTATTCGTCTAAAAAACACATTTGCGAGCAGAATATCTTTTCTAATCATACTTAATATTTTTTGTAACAACTTCAGCTAAGCTCGTCGGCATCATAATTAGTCTTTTTTTATAGTCGCAAGACATCAAGCTGTAGATATTCGAGTCTACTTTCATCACGTCGAGTCTGTTTTGCGATCAGAGAAATGAGTAATTCAAAATTGAATCCGACGCAAACTCATGATAAAAAAGACTAATTAAGATATATGTTCAAGATGGAGCTAAATTTGAGATGCACGTTTCTCCGATCGCAAATCAGACTCAACGTGGTGGAAGTAGACTCGGATATCTATAGCTCGATAATTTGCGACGTTAAAAAAAATTATTTATAATCCCGATAAATGCAGTCGAATTCGTTACAAAAACTTACCTAAATACAACCCAACTCATCAATTAAAATATTAATATTTTTATTAATAAAAAACTCATGCCGCAGAATTCATTTGAAGAATTCGTATAAACCAAACTCCGGAATCAGTGATTCCGGAGTTACTCCAGATGCTGTGATTCCGGAGTTACTTCGGAGTTTGTGATTCCGGAATGGGTACTTTGGTGATTTTGGTTTGGATTTTGTCAGTTTCGTGTTTTTTTAATTTATTTTGGTTAATTAAAAAAATTCCGGCTGATTTAGTCTAGGGGAGCTGATAAATAGGGGTTCTGATATGCTTTTAAGGCAATCTTTGAACGGTCCGGATGGATCGTCTAGTTCGGATCGACCATCAGCGATGAAAATCGGGGTCTGTTTTGTGGCACGAATCTCGACGCAATCGAACGGCTAAGGTCCTGCACTACACGGTCTAGCACAGCATCATGTTCGGATTCGATAAATATCAATGTTTAAAATAGCGGTTCGCGCGGTTTAGCGATGGAAGAGTGATTTAGCATTTAGCGTTTATTGGTGATAAAACGGTCGATAAACACCATATCAATATTTATATCATATAAATTTATTTCAAATGATATTAAGTATAAATTATAATTAATACAATTTATATGCTTAATAATAACATATAATAGTAATTTGTTATCAACTATCATATAGATATTTATAACATATTATTTTATTTCAAATGATATTAAGTATAAATTATAATTAATATAATTAATATGCTTAATAATAACATATAATGATAATTTGTTATCAACTACCATATCGATATTTATATCATATTACTTTATTTCAAATGATATTAAGTATTAATTATAATTAATATAATTTGTATGCTTAATTATAGCATATAATAGTAATTTGTTCACAAAATATATTTTCAAAGAATAATATATTGAATGAGCATGGCTAAAATAATATGCATAGGACACTCCATTTCGTACTATGCATATATATATTGGTCAATAAATTGAGATTTAAGTTGCTCAATAAATTCTTCATGTGAAAATATTGTAGGAAATCAAATTTCGTGATTTTTAGAGCTTTCTTGCTATTTTTTAAATATTTTTTAAAAACAGTCCAGATTTAATACTACAAAAGTGTCATTTATGGGCTGTTTTTAAAAAATAACAAGAAAGCTCTAAAAATTACAAAATTTTATTTTCTACAAGATTTTGATATGAAGAATTTATTGAGCAACTTAAATATCAATTTAATGACAAATTAAATATAAATTACCGCATAGTACGAAATGGGGTGTACTATGCATATTATTTTAGCCATGCTCTATATTGAATAATTCATAAGCAAGTATATTAGTAGTTTAGAAGCATAAAGAAAAAAATGAAAAAAGTCACATAAAACTTGATCTGCTAAAAAAATAACAATTAAACAGCAAAAACAGCTATATCACCACTAAAACCGCTATATCGCCGCTAAAACGCTAAATCGTGTCCGCTTTATCGGCCGCTAAAACCGCTATATCGCCAAAAACCGCTAAAACCGCATTTTTCAATATATCTTGCGTTATAGCTCCAAAAAACGCTAAAACTGCTAAATTGCCTTTTTATCGCTGCTATTTAAAAGCTTGATAAATATATATGTTTATCGATACATGTGTCGCTATGCATGTTAAATGAGTTGTTATGCATGTTATTTGAGTTTGATTTCATGTAATTTGTACTAAAAAATTGTTATAAATGTTAGGTGGTTTATTATGCATGTTAATCGCTTGACATACATAACAAAACGCTTAACATGCATAAACTATTTTTTAATAAAATAACATGTATAACAACTCTTTTAACATACCATAAAGATATTGATGTACCGTACCTCAGAACATTTTTTCTTTAATTTATAGAAAATTAATTTACAGAAATGGAAAGGTTATTTTTACTTTAATTTTTAGAAAATTAATATACAAAAATGGAAAGGTTCTGTAACTAATTATGAGAACTTTTTAATTAGCTGAGACGACAACAATTATGCCTTTTGCATATAATAGTATGAAAAATATGTCTAATTCTAACGTGACATTTGCATTTATATTGCAAAAATTTGGAGAATTATTTAATTTTTTAATATATACGGGTTCTCGAAATCCCTAACCTCTATTACTAAAGATTTCTTGCCGAAATGCAAACTTCATACTCACAGATGTTTGAATTCATGACATCATAAAAATCATCATAGTCAGCTACTATTAAACTATTAAGCAATTTGCGAGAACTATTTAAATTAGAATGTTTATGACAAGCCTTGTTATACATAAAAAGAATTATGCAAGCATGAGATGGAAGAATTAGTGCTGTCAAATTTTGGTGGGTCTCAATTTAGATGGTAAATTAATTTTGCATAGATGAACATTTGTGAAATCGATTCCAACAAATTTTCTAAATTGCTGAGGTGGCAAAAATTATATCGTTAGCTTCTGTAGGCACGGAGATGATAAACGTGCTTATCTAAAATGATATGAAACTTAAAATTATATATGCATGAATGGTTCATTCACACGGTTGAAAATGTCGACTGTACTAAAATTAATTTGGAGATCAAATTTTTAATTTCGGAAATCTTACTTTTTTAGTGGATAAATATTTTCTAAATTTAAAGATTTACATGCTTTTAATTTTCTACTCATTCAATAAAATAACATAAAAAAAATTGATCTCCAGACTGATTTTAGTATGAACAATGATTTCAACAGTTAGAATTATTTGAATATGAATAATAATTTCAATAATTATAAGCATTCTTTGCGCATTAGATATGAGTCTAAAATATGTGTTATTTTATATTTTTTTACAAAGTATTTTAGCATGCGAGTCTAAAATTCCAAGTCAATTTCTAGCAACAACAGAACCACACTATTTTGTAGCAGTTCAAATCTTGACCATGCATATATTTTAATTTGGGGTGCTAAGATTTTCAGAAATAATATCCACAGATTGATCTGTCCGTATTTGCTATCACATATCCAAGTAGACAAAAATACACAAATTTAGATTCATGTATAAATTGCACTTACACATTCAATAAATGCATATTGAATTCCAAAAAAAAAAAATCAATAAATGCATATCATGATCTATAATGTACGTACAGTGACTCTGTTAACCTTTTCTGAGTAAAGCCAATAAATTCGGATATATAAATATACAATGGAGAGGTCCCACCGTCGCTAAAAAACAAACACAAAATACACTCACCGAATCCTGTTTCTGGTTGAGATAAATTAAGCAATCAAGGTTGCTAATTAATCAGAGAAAAAGTTTGGTGAATTGGTGGCGCAAGTAGTTGAAAAAAAAGAAAATATTTACGCAATGTAATATGTAAACACCACTCCGGATTATCTGTGCACATAATTCTAAGGAAAGAGCTGATACAGATGTGATAAAAAAGAAGAAAAAAACAAGAAAACAAGCGTGGGGTTGCCATCGATTATTTGGGAACAGAATGTTGGGAAAAGGTGAAGAAATTGAAAGCAAACACGAATGATGAACCTCCAAAAGGAAGAGACGCTAGATAATCCAAGGTTTTGATCTGAAACAAGCCTTCAATTTTGAGTCTTATCGGAGAATTAATTCTATACCAAGTATGATTGAGACAGCGTGGAATTTGTTGTTTGGTTCTCGTCAAAAGAAAGAAAAATTATCGATAATTCTGTATCTTCCGTTTATGCCGTGTTCAAACAAATAACGAAGCTAAGAATTCCAGAAGCATTGCTGCATATATCACTTTCAAAGAGTGGTTTCTTTGGTATTTCACTTTAAAATCTGAAACTTGGAATTGACAAATAGGTATACATCTTACTATCACGTTTGAAAATTTGTTTTACTAGAAGACGTTGACAAAATATTCTGCGTGCATTAGTGGCGAAATCACATGCAACCAGAATGCAGCTGATCTTTCTGGAAATTACTTTTTTTTTTAAAAACGATCATATATTTGAATTTTTTTCAAAAATAATCATATATTTGAAACTTTTTTTGTACAAATGACCATATAAGATAATTCTTTTTAAAAATAAGCATCATTTCGAACCTCTCTGAAAAAACTCATAAATCTTGAACTCGCCTAGCGAAAATTCTGAATCCGCCCCTGACGTGCATCATCTTATTTCAAAAGAGAAAATATATAACATATACTTTCTTATCAGGCAACGACTTTCCAATTATACCGTTTAGACGATTCCTATTGGCAATTTCATATCAACAAGCATACTAAACAAGTTTTGCAAACCAGAGGTAAAAGGAATTATTCCACAATGCTTATTTCAACAATTTCATGATAATGCAGTTTAAAACATTAAATAGTATTAAAGTTGGAAATCGAAATTATGAACATCTTATTGAATATATGATAGTCTAACAAAAATATTTTACAATTGATAATATGCCACGTCATAATTACCGTAACTAGTGGCGGAGCCACATGCATCCAGGGGTGCAGCTGAACTCTTGAATTTTTTTTTTTCAAAAGTGATCATATTTTTTACTTTGTATTCAGAAATGATCATATATTTGAATTTTTTTGTACAAATGATTATATAAGATAAATTTTTTTAAGAATAAGCATCATTTCGAACCCTCTGGAAAACCCTGACGTGGCGAAAATCTTGAACCTTCCTGACGAAAATCCTGAATCCGCCCCTGATCGTAACGATACAAGAAGGAATTAATAATAACTGATAACGACAACGATAGAGACGATTTCCTGTTTTCATGAACAATCGACCTTGCTTTTCTTAGTAAAACTAAACTGCTTTAAACCAAAAGAAAAAAAATACTCTTTCATAGTTTACATACTTTAGAGCATCTCCAACTCTGAAACTCTTGGAGTTTCTAATCTGATGTGGCAGTTTTTAAATGAGTTTTAGGGATGTAGATGAGTTTCTTATTTAGCAACTTTGCCTTAAAATTTATAAACTCTGACGTGGCTAAATCATTGGCTAAAATTGATCGATTTCTCACAACATTAGTAGTATTTGCTGACGTGGCAATTAAGAAACTCTAACTTTTTCAGTTTCAGAAATGGAGGGTATAGAAACTAAAGAATGATTAAGTTTTTAAAACTGACATGACAACAATTTAGAAATTCCAAAAGTTTTAGAAATGAAGATGCTTTTAGCTGCACTGGTGGCATGATATCGTTTGAATTTTTATCTTGAACTATTATCCGTAAACCTACAAAATATATTTACAAATAAATAAATAAATAAATTTGAAAACTCTATAATAATAATCTCAATCTAAGCTTGAATGTCAAAATCTCTCTCATAAAAGTGTAGCGTGTTATCGTGGTAGGACTCTGCCAGTATCGTTTGAATTTGGCAGGTAATTAGGTATCTCCCGTAATATTTTCTTCCAGCTCTGCGTCTACAATTCTCATTCTATCCATAAGTCTAATTGTTCGCCTTCACTTGATTCTTGTGTGGCACTCCTACATGATCACTTGTGTGGCGATCACTGTTAGGGGAAGTTACTCGGAAATCCTTCCAATAATAGTTAAACATCATTTCACGACTCATGAATCATGGTCACATCACATCCATCTTCTAGCACTATTAATCGGGGAAGTTAGTGTTCTTTCACCTAGTTATTGAGGCACTGTTAATCCACTGAAATCCAACTTTTTATACAATCATAATTCCATAGAACTATATCAAACGGGTCGATTTCGAATATACGAATACCCGCCTCAGAAAGTATACAAGATTGAAAATAATACAGTTCAGATATTGCCTGTAGGAGTAGCTCCCGTTAAACATCTCCGAAGTAGACGTCTCCCATTATTCCGTGCTGTTGTTACCCGACAAAGGTCTCAGCTTTTCTTCTCTCCTCTCCTCTCTCTTCCCCTACAGCTTCTCTCTCTCTTTCCCTCTTTCTCTCTCAAATCAAGCTACCACACACTGATGTGAAACCCTACCTCCGTCGCAGGTAGCTACGGTTTCTATTCACTGCCAGTGCCAGATCTCCTTCTCAAACCCTAATGGGAAACTGTTGTCGCTCTCCGGCCGCGGCCGCGCGGGAAGATGTACATACCAAGACCAAACCGAAGCAGAAGCCCCACCAGCCCCACCACAATGGTCACAACCACACGGGCCCCACCAGTAAGAGAGTCACTGTTCTCTCCTCCCACACAGCCGCTCCAATTGGCATAGATGAGAAGTACATCCTCGACCGAGAGCTCGGCCGTGGTGAGTTTGGGATCACCTACCTATGTATTGATCGAGAATCTCGTGAACTCCTTGCTTGCAAGTCGATCTCCAAAAGAAAACTCCGTACGGCCGTAGATGTAGAGGATGTGAGGAGAGAGGTTGCAATAATGCGCCATTTGCCTAAGAGCGCGAGTGTCGTCACTTTGAAGGAGGCGTGTGAGGATGAAGGAGCAGTGCATCTGGTAATGGAGCTTTGTGAAGGAGGCGAGTTGTTCGATCGGATCGTGGCAAGGGGGCATTACACAGAGAGAGCCGCAGCAGGTGTCACTCGAACAATAGTGGAGGTGGTGCAGCTTTGTCACAAGCATGGAGTGATCCATAGAGATCTCAAGCCCGAGAATTTTCTCTTTGCGAATAAGAAGGAAAATTCAGCACTGAAGGCAATTGATTTTGGGCTCTCAATATTTTTTAAGCCTGGTAAGTTTTTATTTTATGTGATTTATAAGAACTTGATTTTATTTCTGGTGAGAAATGCAGACTAGATCTTACTAATATGTTGCTTCAGTTGAATTCGACCGTTCAGTACCAAAGTTATTTTTGGGGGAAATTCGTGGAAGTTTTGCTCTTTTTATTTTGTAGGTTTTGGGATTTTGAAAAACGGGATAGATTACTCAAATTGGTATATGATCAGTCAGTTCAATGTACTTATTAGTTGTGGATTTTGGTGGGAAATTATATCATATTTGGTTAATTGATTCAGGTGCTGAAGTAAACTTTGCAAATGAAGTGCTGAACCAGGATGTATTTATTAATATTTACTACTTACTAAATTTAGGTTTGAACTACAACACAATTAAGGTTTGGAAGTTTAATTCATGTTCAAACTAAATGAATAGTTAAATTCTTTAATAAAGGCCAATGTGCGAGTTGAAAATTCAAATATGTTTATGTCCATTTGGTAATAATGGCACCCGACACATAAAATCTTTTTATTCAACTCTTTTCATTTCATAATTTTTATACTACTTTCCAACTTTTGGCAGTCAAAAGTGGAATGAGTTAAAACTTTTGACTTGAGCTAGCATATGTTGTATTAAAACAATGAAGTGGAATCGTGGGTTCAGTTCGCATACATATTCTTATTCTACCCCTCAGGGACCCGCTATTATATGCCATCTTTTTCCTTAATTATTCTAGACATTGTCTCAGAAATAGTGGACCACTTGTGGATTCAGTTGTTCAAGTAATGCCTGGTTTAATATCAAATTTAACATTTGGTTGTTTCTACCCAGAACATAATCCAGAGACCAGACCCTATTAAGACCTCATGAATATCAGAATGCATAATGAGCAGTCAACTTGAGTTCAAGTACTGGTTTGGTAAATTGTTTATTGAAACTTAGGTGAAAGATTCTCTGAGATAGTTGGAAGCCCCTACTACATGGCTCCAGAGGTTCTAAAAAGAAATTACGGGCCAGAAATCGACATATGGAGTGCTGGTGTTATTCTCTATATACTTTTGTGTGGCGTACCTCCATTTTGGGCAGGTATATTTTACAAAGGAAATCGCTGTTGCATATTCTGGTATAAATTATTAAATCGATTGGATGCTTAATCTGTTTAATAACTATTTGCATTATTTGATGATATTATAGAGACTGAGCAAGGTGTTGCACAAGCTATCCTCAGAGGGAACATAGATTTTAAAAGGGAGCCTTGGCCCAATGTGTCAGACAATGCGAAAGATTTGGTTCGCCGAATGTTGGAACCTGATCCCAAAGTTAGACTAACGGCTAAGCAAGTTCTTGGTACGCATCTTCCTTTCTATTGGTTAACATTAAAAGTAGTTGTTTTAGTTTAGAATAAGAACCTTATATTATGGCTTTACAACAATCTTGTGCAGAGCATCCTTGGCTACAAAATGCAAAGAAAGCTCCAAATGTGCCTCTTGGAGATGTAGTCAAGTCAAGGCTCAAACAATTCTCACGCATGAACCGATTTAAGAGGAGAGCTTTACGTGTCAGTCTCTTTGCTCTTGTTTCTAAAATGAATTTTGTATTTCAGAACAATGTCATGCGAATCCATGAACAGATTTTGCCTATACTTCTAAAAATAGGAAGTATCTCATGTCTCTCTGAAGTCTGGTACATATTATAAATGCCCTATCTCCAAATATCTTCAGAAAATGTCTATATATTGTGATTTTCTTCCTTATAAAGGTTAATAGTGAAGAGAGTTTTCTTTACTTCCTTGGAGGGAGGGGCATGGAGATATTTTTGGGTTTTGTAAGGTAGCACAAGTTGTATGTCCATACTGAGGATATGCATAACCTTTCTAATTATTGAGTATGTTATCCTCGATTGTCTCCGATTGTGTTTCGTCTCTAGTTGGGACTAAAGATTTTATAATTGTGCTGCCTTATGCTTACAATTACTTTTTTCTGAAATTTTTGTTTATTTGTTTAGGTTATTGCGGATCACCTGTCAGCGGAAGAAGTGGAGGATATAAAGGATATGTTCAAGTTGATGGATACTGACAATGATGGCATTGTAACATATGAAGAGCTGAAAAGTGGCCTCAAAAAATTTGGTTCCCACCTTGCAGAGTCTGAAGTCCAAATGCTAATTGAGGCTGTAAGTGCTATGTTATTCTTTCATTGTTTTAGCAAAAGATCACCCCGAAACCCCGATTTATGCTTGCTCTGTTGATCTTTTCCTGTTTTTCTTCTTCTTGAAAAGTAACTTATTAGGAAATTTGTCACATTTGAAGTGGTGTGCTTATTTGCATGTGACAAAACATGCAAATAACAAATAATTATCCACTTCGTCATATTTTGTGAGATGTCCAGAAGCTGCATGGGACAGTCAGATTGCCAAATATTGCACAATTTATGATGTCAGGACTCAAAAGCTGCTCATGATTAGTATGCCAATTTAGCTTCAGAATTATCGAAATAGTTCAAATTTTTTTCAAAAGGAATGTTTCAGTCTAGAGGTAATGTTCACCAGTACAAGCGAATTAGCTGAAGTAGTTCTATTTAATTTACCAAATTGCCCACATTCTGTACAGTACTAATAAATCCTTTCAAATGAGTAGTAATCGCATGATTATTTTGAAACTGAACAGGTGGATATGAATGGTAAGGGGACTCTGGACTATGGGGAGTTCCTGGCGGTGTCACTTCATCTACAGAGGATGGCAAATAACGATCACCTTCGACGTGCCTTCTCATATTTTGACAAGGATGGCAATGGCTTCATTGAACCGGAGGAGCTGAAGATCGCACTAGCTGAGGATGGCACTGCAGGTGATACCATGGATGTTGTTAACGATATTTTGCAAGAGGTTGATACTGACAAGGTGAACAGTTCCCTCCCTCTTCACCTCTTTATCATAAAACCACTTGTGATGGTTGGCATTTGATAGTTGAGATTCTAAATATTAATTTCATACATATGCCAACCTCAAATCTATGTATTTCTTTTGTTCAGCTTCTGAACTTGACAAAGTTTTAAAAAAGTTCCCATAGTCATCATATGTTTTTCCTAACTTTGCTGCACCCTGACGATCACCATCATATGTATATAGTTGTGTTATTATGCTTTGCAAAGCACGGCAAAACATGCGCTTTGCGATTGTGGAACAATGGGATCTTTGATCATCATGTTGGCACAAATCACAAAGCGCGGTTCGATGACCCACAATCGCAAAGAGCGTGTTTCGCCGCACTTTGCAAAGCATAGTAGCACAGTTCTACTACGTTTTGTCATGCTTTGCAGAACATAGTAGCACTCATATAGAATTGTGCTACTATATATATGCTAAAATATACTTAATAAAGCACAAAAGTTTATATACTCGAGACCTGCATCTCTCGAAATACAAAGTGAATGATCCGAACCTTTATGTATACAACAACAACAAAGCCTTTAGTCCCAAACAAGTTGGGATAGGTTAGAAATGAAACTCAATTGAACTAATGAAAAATCAATGTAAATAATATTAATATGACAAATAGTAACACTAATATCTGTAGTAGTAAAAATAGTACTAGTGATAATAATAGTAATAGTAATAGTAAAAATTATGCTATAAATTATAAGAGTCTAAACTAAAATCCCGCGTCTCTAATCTTGACGAGAAGTCGTACAACTATAATACTACGCTTGAATTCTAATCTAGGTCATGGATCTGATACGTGAATTGCTAATTTCCACGCGCTCCTGTCTGGTGCCAACTATTTGGAGACGTTCCAAGCCTTCAAATCTCTTTTTATACTAAATCATCAATTTATCTGTCTAGTATTTTATTCATTGCTTATTATCTATAGGATGGGAAAATTAGCTATGATGAATTTGTGGCGATGATGAAAACGGGAACGGACTGGAGAAAGGCATCACGACACTATTCTAGAGGCAGATTTAACAGTCTCAGCATGACCCTCATCAAGGATGGGTCTCTAAAGCTGGAAGAGTCTGTGGTGGGCCAACCTACCTCCTTGCCACAATGAAGTTTTCTTCTTTTCTTCCACGTCATGATTATTATTTGGCCAGGGGCTTTTTAGATTAGGTTTGAGGATCCTTCATTCTTGATTCAGCTTACCTTACCATTGTGTTGTAATTAGTTTCATTTTAGCATTGTCAAGGGTACAAGTTGTCTGACTTCTCACGTGAGCATGTTGGTTTGATTTTTGGTTGTCTTGGTGTTGTTTGTGCACCGAGTGCTTAGGGTTGTACAATGTATGTTGGGTTTTTGTTGTAATTCCTCGCTAATGTACTGTTTTGCTTAAGGGTGTTCAATGCTTAAATTAATTGAATTGTTATTGCCTTAAGTTTGCTCTCGTGACTTTGTTAACAAATAGTTGTACTTGCTGCTAAGTACTAAGCTCAATTTTTTATGAAGCTGTTAGTGGATATTCACATCTGATGACATGACCTATACTTGCATGATTGAATTGTTCAAGGGTCAAATATTTATACCATAGTTTATAGGAGGGAGCTTTATGTAGATCTTTTTCGATAACTTGTTTTATTTATACTTTAACTTTGTTGGATCTGAATTTGTGTGACTTGATTGAAAAAAATCTATACAAACAATATTTTTGGCCAGTTTTCTTTTTATAATTATAAAAATAATACTGATAAAAGTATTCAAGGAGTTGAAGTTATTGATTGAATGATTAGAATAATAGAAAAATTATCGTTCGGGACTTGAGTGTATTGTCGAAAGATAGAAATATATGCTTCGTTTTTTTGCTTATGAACATTTAATTATAAATTTGATCATGTATAGAAAGTTAATTATAATTTTGGTCATGTATAACAAAAAGTTCTGGCCATTTAATTATAATTGCCTTTTTGTTTTCAGTCCACATCAGTCGATGTATATATTTATGAGAAGAGATCAAATGCCTACTTTTCTTGTGCCTCATCATGCCCATTAATTTAAAAAATTAATTAATTATTTTTTTAAGTTAATGGACATGATGAGGCACAAGAAAAGTAGGCATTGGAACCCTCCTCTATATTTATTTCTATTTCGTATTATCAATTTGAGTGTCTAATTTAAAGATTTTTTGGTCAAAGTTATAATTAAATGTATTTCTGAACGGTAGAAAAACTACCGTTCCAAATTTTTTCAATAAAAAGAAAAAAATACCGAACGGTATAATTGCTACTGTTCTGGCCAGTGCATCTAAAAAACTTCGAACCTTTGCTACTTTTCTCAGAAACATTTTGATAATAACAAAAAAATGCTGATTTTTTTGTTATTCCGGTTCAGTTCATATATGTTCAAATAAAATTAAATGATTCAGATCTTCTGCGCTGGATGTGTTGCGTAGCAGAAGATCTCGTTCTGTTGTGACACATGGAGGCATTCTTTTTATGAGGTACCACTGTCATAGGTGGTGGATGAAATAGGGGCAGAACCGGAAAAACTATAACAACGTCCGTTAGTTTATGTGAATCCAATCTTTTAGTGAACAATTTTTTAGTTGCTTTGACGACTTTGAATCATTAAAAGATGCAATTGAGCTTTATGCTATCTAGGTCTATATTGAATCAATGATAGTGCAGCTCATTTAAAGTATACACGGTTATGAAAAGCCTGCACGCGCCAACATAAATACATGTCATGAATTATGATTTATGAATTGATGGGATTTGTGATTAAATGACTAACGACAGCTTATCCGAAGTGTCATTTTCAAGATATTATTATTTCGAGGAATGAACTGTAAGATGTCATGAATAACTTTAATATTGCTCATATATGAATCAGCACGTACTTGTATTTAATTTAATTAATATGAAGTGTTCATTACTTGTGCTTTCTAAATGATAATATACAAAATATAAAGCTAAATACTTCGTTGAAAAGTAAAATATAATATCATAGTTTAAATTTCTGGTAAGGCGTAAATAATATTATCACCAAGTATAAAAACCTTTTTGTTAGACAATTACATACATAATGAATGCAGATAATAGGATGCAAACCGAAGTTATCTCTTTTCCAGTAAATAATAATGAAAATAAGACATACATTATAAAAAAGGAAATGGCCGGAACTTTCCTTTATGATTCATCGATTTGGTTTATTTTAACTTCACAATGTCAAGTTTTATTTCTGGAAACCTCTTGGGCTTCCATAGGCCCAATTATAGCGATTTCAAAATTTAAGCCCATAATCGAAAACTCTAGCACTTAAATAAGAGGCTAACCTCTTTCCAATTTATTATCTTAATCAGTCCCTATTTCCTATATTATTAGGTCTATTGATGCCTTTTCTTTTGGGCTTACTTAGAACTTATCTTTTCATGAATTCTTATTTTTTAAAATGGTCAGGAATTTTTAGGAGAAAATGGACAATTTTATTGAGTGAGCATTGTAGCAGCACTGTAGCAATTACTGTACGAACATGTTAAAAACACTGTTGCTGCGTTGAGAATCAGACAACTATTGTAATTTCAAAGAATACGAATTACCTTTTCATTTGACATCATCCAACCCGAAACAGACGGATTAGAAAGATGACCAGGTAGTGCTTTTATAAGAGAAACATTAAATACCAAAATGGCTAGGTAAAATGCGACCCCTTTTTATTTGAAATTTCCAAAAATTATTAGTAATTTAAAAAACTTAATAAACTATAAGATTGAAATTCCGCCAAATATTTTAATCGGCAATTTTTGAACAGTAATTTTATATGATTGAAATGAAATTCATAACTCTGTTGTAATATTTAAAAAGTCGCGTTGTGCTAAAATACTTCATAAGCACCGAGTTGCATGTACTTTAGATTAGTATCTCCAAAATAAGAAGTGTAAATGATTAATTCGGACCGTTAAAAATGTTCTTCATACTAAAATTTACTTGGAGACCAAATATTACATTTTTAATTTTTTTTTACTATTTTATCGGATGAGTGAAAAATTCATTAATCTAAAGATTTGCAAACCTCCAATTTAATGACTTTTCCATCTATCCAATAAAATAGTAAACAAATTTAAAAAATATAGAATTTGATCTCCAAGTGGATTTTACTATTGAGAACACTTTCAACGGTCTGAATTGACTATTTGCACTTCATATCTCGAAGTACGAGTCTAAAGTATATGCAACTTGACAAGTATTTTAGGACAACCCTTAAAAAGTCTATATATATACATAATTCTAATGAAAGCTTAATCAATAAAATAAGAAAAAAATACATTCATATTTTGTTTTAATTATCAAATCAATATATCCGGCAAAGATAAAATTTTATTATGCTCGTGTTAAGAAGAAAAATCCGAGACATCTTATCTTATTAACATGTTATACCAATACCTTTTGTCTGATATATGTAAATTTTAGAAAGAGGAATAATTATGAACACGCGCACATACGGGAAAAAAATCCATATTTTGAAATATATGTAAATTTTAGAAAATTTATAATTCTAGAAGCATAACTTTAGAAAAAAGAGATGGAGGCATAATCATGATTTTTTATTTTTTGTAAAAGCTTGTTTTATATTTTTTTTTTCAAAAAAAAAGAATTTTAGAGGATTATTTTTAATTTCTTTTGTGACAAAGGTAGCAATTGAAATTCTCATCTCATGTTATTATATGTTGAAATATGACATTATGAATCTTGATGTTATAACAGTTGTTAGATTGATTTAGTAATCTAAAACAGGATTATAAGTCGTACGTGACATTCAATTTTGGTCTTTGATTACCTTTTGAATTAAATATACTTTAAATCTTGTTCTTTGATTTTTTTTTTAGAGATTAAATATAACGATTTATTTGTACGCAGTGTCTAAAAAATTATTTTTATAAATTCGCACCTCATTTAATTTTTATTATGTGTTCTTTATTTTAATTTGAGTACTCAAGTGAAATTTCAGTGAAAATAATTGCACGAACTCACCGGATTTCAATTTGGAGCGAAGCTTCAAAAATAATTCTAGTTGACATAATTGCATTACAATAAAGGTGTCTTCGTGCAATTTTACACGACTTTACCTCTGATCTAGTTGTTTATCCGGAAAATTTTCATAGACCGTAGTACAAACTTTTTTATCAGAATCAATAACACTTTTAAAATTTCACCTATAATCAAGGACGCAAGTATTGCTTGCGTTCATAAATTTTATTAATTTTTTTTCAACTTTCATTCATTTCTTTTAAGATTACAATACAAATTTGACACCCTAAAAAAACTTAAGAAAGCAAGTATTAGTTGCATCATTGGTTCTCAGTTATATTTTTAAGAGACAGTTGACCTTATCTGTAAAAGGAGTTGCTTCTTTGACCCTTTATGCAAAAGTTCTTGTTTATCCTCTATGAAACAATTTTCCAGTCTGTTAACTTTGCTCTGAGCTGAACTTTATTTACTTACTAGGCGTACGACTCGCGCTCCGCGTGAAAAAGTTAAATTTTAAACTTTTGTATTACAGTAATAAAATTATAATAAACCGTTTAAATAATAAAAAATAAAAAAGCAACGGTAAGAAAAAATTGGAAAAAACTCATGTGATTTTGCTGTAGTGGTGAACAGTGGCGCAATGTTGTGCCATGAGTATATAAAATTTATCGTCTTATTTATTCGTTACATAATTTTTCTTTTTCGTTATTGTTCTCGAAAATCTCAAAAGTAATTTTCACAAAATTCTTACAAAATCGAAAAATAAGATAAAAAACGAAAGGAAAAAAAGCCGATCTCATTCCATAATACATTAAAAAATGGACTTACTAACAGTCTCTCTTAACGGTCCTCTTAACAATCTCCTGCTATAGAACAAACAAATTTTAGCACTCCCCTCGCTAATAAATGTCTGCTTCATTCTCTCTGCAAGTCTTTATATTAAAAGTTTGCTGCATTTTTTCAATTTTTCTGCAAAATTGCTGCAATTTTTGCTCTAATATAACGACTTGCATGCTCCAAATATTTGAAACTTGCAGATTTCAATATAAAGACTTGCTCGTTATAATATAAAACTTGCAGGTTCTAAGATAGAGACTTGCAGTCTCTAGCATAAAGACTTGCATGTTCTAATATAGAAACTTGCATGTTTCAATATTGAGACTTGCAATTTCTAATATAGAGACTTGCAAGTCCAACATAAAGATTTGTTTGTTATAGTATAAATACCTTCTTCATGTTCTAAATAGAGAATTGCTTGTTCTAGTATAAAGACTTATATGTTCAATATAAAATTGTTTATCATAATATAGAGACTTGATTGTTCTAATAAAAGACTTGCATGTTCGAATATAAAGACTTGATTGTTCTAATATTAAGATTTACAAATTTGAATATAAAGACTAGTTTGTTATAATGTAGAGATTTGTTTGTTCTTATATAAAGACTTGCATGTTCAATATAGAAATTTGTTTGTTATAATATAAAATTTTGCTTGTTCTTATATAAAGACTCGTATGTTCGAATATAGAGACTTGCTTTAAAGTCTAATAAGAGACAATACTTTGATGAGGACAGATGCGAAAGCAAATATAATTCATCAGATGACATTCAAATCAGGAGCGCTGGCTTGACATATTTGTAAGAGAGAAAAAACGAGCGAAATGAAAAAAAAAAAACAAAGCAAAAGAGAAAGAAGAAGTGAAAGAGGAGCAAAGAAAGAGAAGGAGGCGATATTATAAATTTATAATTACTAAAAATATATATATTAGACAAAAACATTAAAATTGGAAAGGATAATGTTTCATAGATACCACATCTGATACCAACTATTGATACCGATTTTATTATGCACATTTAGTTAAGTTATAATGCACACTATTTGAATTATTATGCATGTTATATCGTAGCTATCTCAGTAAAAAAATAACATGTATAACTATTTCATTACAGAAAATAACATGCATAACAACTCAAATAATATGCAGGATAACTCAACTAAAAGTGCATAATAAAATCGACAACATGTATAACTATTTCATTACAAAAAAAATAACATGCATAATAACTCAAATAATATGCATGATAACTCAATTAAAAGTACATAATAAAATCGATATCAATAATTAATATCAAATATGATATCTACGTATCAGAGCCCCATAGAATCTATTTTCCAAACAAGAAGGTTACTATTAAAAGGTCGGCAACTTCACAGTCCTGTTAAAAAATTTGGATATATCAAGTAATTAGTATTCGAATCACCGCTACTCTCCAAATTGATAATTTAATAGTCCACGTGAAAATCGAATTGTAATTGTGGGGTGCACCTTCTTGCTACGTTACCCTCGTTAATATCTGGAATAATCATTTATAATAAAAAATAAAATAAAAGAAACAGTGTCACAACGACACGTATCTGATCTAGCCACCACTTCAACAGCCTCACTAGTCACTAGTCACTAGTCACTATCCTGTTATATTGGTTACAACGAGGCTTAATTGCATGAAGGTGACAGCAGATAGAAAGCAACTCACCTGGTCACAAAAAGTCAAAAACAACAATTAAAGGATTCCACTCAGGTTTCACTTGAGTATTGTACTAAAGGGATCCAAATACACAGCCGCAAATGCAAAGCAGCCAAAAGCACTAAAAAGGCAGATACCTACCATACAACTATATATACAACTGTGTTCTTGTCTCTTTTTGTGTTTCCTGTAACTCTTCCTCTACACTATTTCCTGCAATAGGTTCTTTTCTTGTGCAGAAATGCAGCATACACCGATTATTACACCAGATGCAATTGAAATAGGACATAGAAGATACTTCAACACTGTCGGCTCGGCTGCCGTCGATCTGTTCACAGTTCACACTAAACAGAAGCTAGCCATAATTTTGGAGGATAAAGCTGGAAAGTTGAAACAAGTTACAAGCATGACAAAAAGGCATAATACCATATTTCTCTTTTTTTTATTTTTCTATTCGGATAACTAACGCATAATATCTCTTGATGATAACCTTGAGAATTTATTCATGCATCATTTCACGCTACACACAAAAAAACCAACACAAGTAGAATTGCGGCTGTTGACTTGAGACACAGAATTTGGGAATTTTCTAGCCGCATCACTTGTGGATTTGATATTGTTCCTTGTCGTTATATTAGATGACGTATCTTTAATTACTTTATTTATTTATCAGAGGGACTAACAGTATTCGTTCCTTAATTACTTTTGTTTCTTTAATAAAAGATTCTAAAAAGAAAGTAAAAAAAATAAACAACGAAGAAGAATGGAAGTTGACATGCACTCATCCTTGTAAATATTTTCAGCTATTTATACTAGTTATTTTAAATATTGCTATTGGCTATTTCAAATATTTATACAGTTTCAAATAGAATTAGAGTACAAAAAAATAAGAAATAGAACATGACAACGACAATTAATGTTGAAATCATTTTTTATGCAATTCGGTTTCAATTCAAGACACAAAAGATAAATTTGGCATCCACAATTAATTACTCAAGGACAACATTTTCAACTAATTTTGTCGTTTTTCATCCTATATAACAATCTATGGTTTTTATATTACATTTTTAGATGTTTATACTATCCTTTCACGTGTTTATATTAGCTATCTCTTGTGCTTATATTATCTTTTTAAGTACATATATTACGTTTTCAAGTATTTATATTATATTTTGAAGTGTCTATATTATGTTTTCAAGTGTTTATAGTAGTTTTTTCAAGTGTTTATATTAGCATTTTCAGGTATTTATACTATAATATTTAGGTGTTTTTATTAATTTTATTCAGGTCTATATTATGTTTGTAGGTGTTTACACTAGCAGATTTTTTTATGTGTTTTCATTAGATTTATTCAAGTGTTTACACTAGCACAAAAAATAAAAATAAAATAATACATTACAGCGACAATTATTTTTAAAATCTCTTTTTATGCAATTTAAATTTGAAATCAATGCACAAAAAATAAAAAATGACATAACAATTAATTAATACGTTATCCACTTTACAAACAATTTATGTCTTTTTGTATAGAAGTGGGAGCGGGAACGCGGATGAGAGAATTAAAGAGTTTCTCTTTATTTATTTATAATTTTATCTATATAAAAGTTGAACATGTTTAGCTACAGTGATTATAAATAACACACTACAGTGAAAATACTGTAGCATTTTTCCAAAAAAAATTATCGTTGCTTTTTTATATTAATTAAACGATTTATTATAATTTTATTATTGTAATACGGAAGTTTAAAATTTATTTTTTTCACGCAGAACGCGAGCGCATACGACTAGTTTAGATAATGGTTGTTTTTAATCACTATTGTGACGGAACATAGATAGATATTAGTAAGACAATTAATTGTACTATAAAAATAAGTCCAAATTTTTTGCATAATAATACATTTCTGACCTAACTTTATCAAAGCCACTTCGTACCAACTTATTTTTTACGAATTCAAATTATTTTTGTATATTTTTAATTTCTTGACCATATTTTAAATGCACTGTCAGTTATGGAAGAACAAAATTGAGCTGCATAGCACAATATAGTTCTAATTTTAATTACACTTGATCTGTTGAAGAGATTTGAATGATAGATGAGATCTTTAAAGGATAAGGCCATATGTGAATTAACTAGGAGCACTCTTGTAATTAAAAAGATGATAAATAAAGGGGTTCAATTATTCATTGGCTAATTAATTTTGATGTCAACTTTTTAACATAAGGACTGTTATTTTAAATTAAAAGCATTAATGTTTTTTTTATATTGATCAACTATCAAGTTTCATGATGGATTTTTAGATCACTAGTACATAAAGATCAATCATTGTTGGTATATTATTGTTATATATTTAGAAAAAAATGACACTGAGAATATTCGGAATTTCATTAAAACTAAGTAACTAGCTAATATTGATCATCACATTTTTAGTAGCGATTTTCTTAAACAACCGACATTAATTACTAGTAATTATTTTATTATTATTATTATTATTTTTCCTTTTTCACTAAAATTGTGAAGATCATCGTCAATTTTTTTTAAAAAAAATAGTCGACACTGATTATGTATTCACTTTCAATGTCGATTATTACCAGCGTGCAAGTTATTAACCAAAATTAGACCTTGATTATTTCAACCACTTTCGGTATCGAATTTTTAAAAAAAATTAAGGTTGAAAGTGTGCTGATTAGTATCTTTTTTAAAACAAATAATGATTATTTAGCTATTTCAATGATGCTTTTTGGTAATAACCGACACTAAACAATTTGAAGACCACTGTTGATTTTTTTTTTTAAAAGAACTCATTATTCAACTTCTTTTATTGTCGATTTTCGTAATTACTGATATTTTTTTTATGAAAGTAAATACTGATATCGATTGTTTTGATGATCAATGTCAGTGAAGTAAAAAAAAACAGATTTTAACTTTTGTTTAAATCTTATTTCATACACACTATTGTTAAGTTTTTGAGCAAACACCGATTTAATCAATTTTTTACTATTAAAATATTTTTTAGCCAATAAAAATATTAATTCAACTATTTAAAAGAGAATTAAGTGCAATGTAAATTTCATTGTTGTGTTTTTTATAGTTTGGCAATTAAAAAAAACAGATTTAACAGTTTTTTACATCTAAATATTCATTTAATTGGTCAAATCATTTGAATCCATTATTTAAGGGTAAGTGCATTATAAATTTAATTAGTGTATTTTATTTTACGTAGTTTGGACAATTTAAAAAGACCCATGACGAGTTTATTACTGAAAAATAAAAAAAACGTACTTAATTCATAAAATTTTCTTTTCATATCTCTAAAATTCTTTGTTGTTTGTAGAATTTTGAATATAATAGTGCAGTAATGTAGTAGTGTTTAAGATTTGTAATTACCTTATGTAGAACTCTAGAGGTGCTTAAGGTCTAATTAAAATACTAGAGTCTTTTTTAGAATTTTCAACAATTAAATTACTAATTGCAATTTCTAGATTAAACAATACAATCAATTCAAATAATTCAATTGGTACACTTCTCAAGTAAGAATTACTAACAATTAATTTGAGAAGTCTAAATACAGATTTGGCTTAATTAATTTTTAATTACGAACGCGTATTTTAATCAAAATAAATCGATCAATTCAAGCAAGAGTAATTCAATTAATTTCTTAACCAACTAATTTAGAATAATTAAAGTAAAGAGAATGGTTAAGAAATTACTAACAAAGCAAGACAGAATGACACCGATATTTTAATGGAGTTCAAATATTGACGATCCTACTCTCCGAGACTCTTGATGCGGTAACAATGTGGAACAGATGCACTAATAACAATTGTCTTGTACAAAGTTGAACCTTGTCGTTTTACACACGAAGGATGAGAGACAAGACCAAATAATCAAAGAGTACAACAACTAAATGAATAATAGATGGTAAAGATAATCACTCAAACAATCTCACAAAGCTTTGGATCTATTTAGAACAGTTTAATTTGAGATTTGAAGGATTTAGCAATGTTTCTTTTCTCAACAATGGTGGCGGCTCAATTTTGTCGTTTAATTGGAAGGAAACAGATTCAGAAGAAAGATGAGAGCAGTCGTAGCATTATGTAACGTTAGGATAGCGTTACAACTCTACAATTGAAATTTGAATTTCCAATGTTGGATTTTGTCTTTTCTGAGAAAGATAGCGTTATAATGCCATGACAAAAGGAGACAGTTTTGGAAAATCATCTGAGTATTGAAATCAGTATAGATAGTGTTGTAACACTAAGATAGAGTTGTACAATGCTATACTATGTGATTTGAATACTTAGCCAATTTTCTGACGTTGTTTCCTTTCTCCATAGCATTGTAACGCTACAATTGCATTGTATAATGCTATAATTTGTTTCCTTTAAACAATTAACCTATCCAATTTGTAAGCTTGTTCTTCATATTTTGCATGCAATCAAGTCCTTCATTTAGCTCTTTAGCTTATACAAGATATTTCTTCAATTGTCTTCTTTCATTTCTCCAAAACTTGGCATACCTACAAAATTCTCACAAATGCAAATGGAAAACCCAAGTTAATTTTGTAAATCGATAAATACAAAGATATTATTTTACAACAATCTTCACATTTTGCCGATTTGCAAAATTTCAATACATGTGCATGTTTTTAATTTTGATTTATTGAAACTCTTGCACATGTGATTATTCTCTCCTTTTTTTTGTAAATCGTACAAAAGATAATTTAAATTAAATTTCCATGACACCCCTTTAGTGCAAGCATGCGTTAAGCAATCAATTTTGAATATGTGTGCATAGTTTTCCCTCAAATTAGTAGCTTCCCTCAATTTAACATTTTTGCAATTAATTCGAAATTATAAATTTTGGTTTAAACTTGTCCTCAATTCATGTATTTAACAATAATAAAAGACGTTAAGCAAACAAGCTTTCCCTCATTCTTTGCATTCTTCAAAATAAGATTCTTTAAAATTTTGCAATCCAATAATTCTTTTTGCAATAGATCCCTTTGCAATGTTGTGTTCTATCAAGTTTTGTAACATATTCTCATGCAACTCAATACATCTTCCCCCAAAAGAAAAATATAACCCAAACATAATTTATATAAATAAAGTAGCACATAAAGTAATTGTAGTAACTTATCACATGATTTATAAGTAAATATAGATATAGCAAATCAAAACAAGTTCAATGTTCAACATGACTTAGGTTAAATATGAAAGTTCACACACCCCCAATTACAAAGCACCTAAATAGCATAACAATTATGAAATTAAAATAAAAGGTAAACTAAGTCGAATAAACATTAGAGCACGCAACGCATCCGTCATGACGGTTTCATCATCATTCTCCATGAAACTGCTACCGTCCTCTCCATCATCATCATCATCATCATCATACATATTGTCCTTTGAAACGCTACCATATCTTTCATCCTCCTCATCTTCATCACTTTGAACCTTTTTCTTTTTGTTCTTCTTTTCTTTGGATGTTTCACCAAGGTACTGATCAAATTCCTCATACACCTTGACTTGAGAGCAAGATGATCCTTGTAGAAGGCGTCATAATGACCTCTAAACTGTTATTTTGTAATCCTAAGGTCAAACACGATTGCGGAAGCATTTTATCAATTTCAATTCAAACTTTTAGACTTTAATCACCAAGCTAAAATTCTAATCAAGCAAGTACTAAGTGCAATAAAGAAATTCAAGAAATAATATGCAAATATAATAAAATAGAGAGTAAAGAACAACAGATCAAGAGAGCAAGAGATACACAATATAACGTGGTTTGGAGACTCCTAGATCCAAAATACCTTTCGAGACCGATTCCACTAGATCACAAGTGTTATTATAATTGTAGAACCTATCTTAGGTTCCAAACAACAAAAGAACCTATATTAGGCTCCAAATCTTTTGCAAGAGCTACACCGCTCTACAAAGGCCTAATCGTCTGATTGGAAACACAATCGAAGACAAGAATGAACTACTTGACAACACAACGTAGCACCAAACTAAAACAATCAACAATGTGTTCTCTCAGATTGACAATTAGAGAATTAGCTATCCTAATACACTCTAAGGGTGTGGATGCTGAAGGACAAGGCTCTTTTGCTCTTTGTGGTGCTCAATTGAGTGCTTGCAAACTTGGGGAAGACTTTCTTGATACTTCTGGTTCATATCTCTCAAGTATATATATATATATATTGGGCACATCTTGGAGTCTTGAAATCTTGAACATGGAGACTTGCATTATAGAAATCCTCAACTCGTTACAGAACTCGTTAAAAAGAACATATATAATAAAAGGAAAATGTTCTGGGGATACCAAATTTGATACGCAATTGATACCAAATGGATGTTTCCATTCAATTGACACCTCTAGTAATTTTTTTCACCTTCACAACTGGACAGTTCCATTTTCTTTCCTATTTGAAACTGTTTCATCGCGTCATTGTTCCGATTGATTCTTGGTTCCGATTGATTCTTCTCTGGAAAGCATATTATATTTGTTATGCATGTTATTTTTATTGTTATGCATGTTATTTATGTTGTTATGCATGTTAATTGAAAACGCCAGCATACAAAATATGATTTTCAGGCATGTTATTCTAGTTGTCATGCATGTTAGTTGATTTACTATGTATACTTATTTGGTTATGCATGCTAATTGAAAACGCTAACATACAAAATATTGTTGTTAGGCATGCTATTCTAGTTGTCATGTATGTTGATTGATTTTACTATGCATACTTAATTTGATTATGCATGTTAATTGAAAACGCTAGCATACAAAATATGGTTTTCGGACATGTTATTCTAGTTGTCATGCATGTTAGTTTATTTACTATGCATACTTATTTGGTTTTGCAAGTTAATTGAAAATGTCAGCATACAAAATATGGTTGCCAGGCATGTTTATTCTAGTTGTCATGCATGTTGATTGATTTTATTATGCATACTTAATTTGGTTATGCATGTTAATTGAAAACGCCAGCATACAAAATATGGTTGTCATGCATGTTATTCTAGTTGTTATGCATGTTGATTGATTTTACTATGCATATTTAATTTGGTTATGCATATTAATTGAAAACTTCAGCATACAAAATATAATTGTCAGGTATATTATTCTAGTTGTCATGCATGTTGATTGATTTTACTATGCATACTTATTTTTTGTTATAAGTTGATATGCATGTTATTCTAGTGTCGTGCATGTTATTCTAGTTGTTATGCTTGTTATTTGATTTATTATGCATACTTACTTATTCTAGTTGTTATGCATGTTAAATTTCATTTTTCTGTTGTTATGCTTGTTGGTCAATTTACTATGTATACTTATTTGGTTGTTATGCATGTTATTATAGTTGTTCTAGTAGTTTTTGTGATGTAATGTAGCTTAAACTTAATATTCTGTTGTTATTCATGTTAATTGAAAAACACATGCATACTATTAGTTGTGTTATGCATGTTATTTCTGTTGTTATGCATGTTATATTTGTTATTATGCAAGTTATTTCTGGTATTATGGATGTTATTCTAGTATTTGTGCAACTTAAATTTAATTTTGTTCTTTTATGCATGTTAGTCAATTTAATATGCATGCTTGCTGTAATAACATGTATAACAACTGGAAAAAAAATAATATGCATAACAACTGCGAAAATATGAATATATACCAAAAAATAATATGCGTTATAAATAAATGCATTACAAATTCGCATATATACGAAATGAAAATCTATCATATATTAACATGCATTACAAATCGTAACTCAAAACAATTAACATGCATTACAAATTATAAATAAATTAATATGCATTACAAATTCGCATATATACGAAATGAAAATCTATCATATATTAACATGCATTACATATCGTAACTCAAAACAATTAACATGCATTACAAATTATAAATAAATTAATATGCATTACAAACTAGAAAGAACAATTTGTAAAAAATGGAGATGATTTTAGGACGAACTGGACGAGCGTATCAAATTGTGTATTATTGTATCAACTCCCATAATAAAATGCGACTTTTATATCAGGTGTTAAAAAGAACAGATATAAAAGATGATATTTTATAGCGATTCTTCTATAACAATAGATATAAAAACGCTCCTTTTTAATATCGATTGCTTTCTACTTTTAACACCCTTTTTCTATAATACTTCAAAACGATATTAAAATCTTTTTTTAACAGATATTAAAACTCAAAATCGTAGTAGTGAGTGTTTTGAGTTTGGACCTTTGATATCGATGTATGGTAATAAATATAATTAGGAAAAGGAACTTTGCTTCTCAATGCAAAAAAGCGCCGTACCATTTTTTATGTCCAATAGCATGAACACTAGAGTTTCTATCATGCAAAAAATTGAGTGCTCCACTAGCTGGGTATGTCTAGGTAATTTTGCTAGTGGTGATTGAATCTTAGGAATTAAAAAAGTGAAATTATTATATATTATTATAAAGTAGATTGTATGTGATTGGTGGAGTTTGGTAGACTCATGCAATTGAATGACACTTTGAAATTCAAACAAAACAAAAAGAAATTCGAAGTACCTCTGAACACATGCGTCCAGATGTTAACATGCAAACATGAACGTTTAAAAATAAAGTCATTATTGTCAAAAATTTGAACTCAGTATTATAAATATTATTCTTTATTCTTTCAGGTTAGTTATAAAAATATTTTAACTTTGGTTGTGAATATTAATATTTTAATTTATGAGTTGGGTTGTATTTAGGTAAGTTTTTGTAACAACTTCAGTTGTGCTCGTCGAGATCGTAATTAAGTTTTTTTTATCGTCGTAAGTCATTGAGTTGTAGATATTCGAGTCTACTTTCACAGCGTCGAGTCTAATTTGCGATCGGAGGAATGTGAATATCAAATTTGGCTCCATATTCAACTTATGTCTTAATTAGTAATTTATATCACGAGTTTGCGTCAGACTCAATTTTGAATCGCTAGTTTGTCCGATCGCAAATCAGACTCGATGCGGTGGAAGTAGACTCAGTATCTACAGCTCGATGACTTGCGACAATACAAAAACTTAATTACGATCCCAACGAGCATAGCCGAAGTTTGTAGAAAATTGCTAATCATACTTAATATTTTTTTTGGTAGCAACTTCAGTTGCGCTCATCGGAATCGTAATTAAAACTTTTTTATCGTTGCAAGTCATTGGCCTGTAGATATCTGAGTCTACTTCTATCGCGTCGAGTCTGATTTGTGATTGGAGGAATGTGCATATCAAATTTAACTCCATCTTCAACTTATGTCTTAATTAATCATTTTTATCATGAGTTTGCATCTGAATTAGTTTTGAATTGATTGTTTCTCCGATTGAAAATCAGACTCGACGCGATGTAAGTAGACTCGGGTACCTACAGCTCGATGACTTGCGACGACAGAAATAAACTATTTATGATCTCGACTAGTGTAGCCGAAGTTGTTACAAAAATATCTAAATATAATCTAACACATCAATTAAATTAATAATATTTAAAGAAAAGTCAGTGTTGCCAATTCCGATTGTATTTATTTTTTAAGCTTTTTAGATAATCTTTCTGTTTAAATTTAATTAATTAATTGAATTTCTATTATTAAAAAAATCGGGTGAAATATGATATCTTTTGAACTTAGAGTCCGTTTGGAAAATCAAAGAATAGCGTCAGAATAGTGTTATTAGAATAGTAAAAATAGAATAGTGTGATTTTGGAAGAGTGGTATTCTTGACTATTCTGAAGAGGAAAATTGTTGTTTGGCAAGTGTCAATTGAAATAGTAAAAATATTGATAGTTATGATAATAATAATGATTATGATATAATATAGTATAATAACAATAATAAACTAAATAATATAATAAATTAACAGTAATATGCATTATTTATCAAAATAAATAAAAATAATAAAATTGACGATAATAATAATAAAATAATAATAATGATGAAATATTATAATACTAACAAAATAATAATAATAATAAATAATAATAATATAATAATAATTATAAAATAATAATAACGATGTAATATTATAATACTAGTAATAAATAATAATAAATAATTAACAATAAATAATACAAATAAAATAATAATAATAATTATTATGATGAAATATTATAGTACTAATAAAATAATAATAATAATAATAATAAATAATAAAATAATAAAATATATAATAATAATATAATGATAATTATCACAAATAATAATAAAATAATAATAATGATGAAATATTATAATAATAATCACAATAATAATAAATAATAAATAATAATGAATAAAAAAATAATAATAATAATGATGAAATAGTGGAATACTAATAAAATAATAATAATAATATTAATAATTAAAAATAATAATAAAATAGATAATAATAATTATCATAAATAATAATAAAATAATAATGATGATGAAATATTATAATACTAATAATAAATAATAATAACAATAATAATAATAACAATAATAATAAATAATAATAAATAATAAATTATAATGAATAAAATAATAATAATAATAATGATGAAATAGGGAATACTAATAAAATAATAATAATAAATAAGAATAATAATAAAATATATAATAATAATTATCATAAATAATAATTAGAATAATAGTAATTATTAATATTATTTCGTAATAAAGATAATATAATAATATTAACATTAATAATAAAATATATATTATATATTAAATTGATAATTACATTTCAAATTTAATTAGTTAGTCATACGAAACAGTATATTCTGCTATTCCATCTATTTGGTGGTATACAGAAATAGTTTATTTTACCACTATTCTATTCTTTCGAAAATACGTTTGGCATACACTCATGCCGAAATAGAGCTCTATTCCGAAATAGTGGATGTGCCAAACATACCCTTAGTTTCTAATAAACATTATCACTGTTTCAAGAAAAAAAATAAAAGAAAAATTAGATTGCGCGGTAAAATAGATAGTACAAGTATAAAACTGTCATGCCGATTAGAAAAAGAAATTAGATTACAAACTTTTCGGCAGATTTGTTTTTTTTTTTTTTTGAGGATGCAGATTTAATTGTTTTGGTCTGATCTAGTGATCTGAAATCTTTGGTACGTCAAATCAAAAAAGAAATCTTTGGTACGTACATGTGCAGGCTTCACCTCAAAAAAAAAACGTACATGTGCAGGCGTTTTTATATTCTTTCTTTGATTCTACTATCAAGCTGGCTACAGCCTATAGGCTATAGGCACCTCAGATTAAGCCAAATCTATATATCACGTGCTACAATTTCGTGAAAGGCATCAAATTAATGCATTCTTTATAGAATATTATAGAGGAAGAAAAGTACAATTTGAAGTCTGTAGCTTCTCCAAGTTCTCTCAGTAATTCAATGTCACATGCTAAACGAGATTTTCTACCGACCAGCATAAATACTGAGCGTGTTGTGTTGTAAATTTCAATCATTGATTTGCGTCGAAATTCGTGTAAATTAAATTTTATAATATCAAATTCTTCCTAAATTAAGTCTGAGCTGTCCGTAGCCTACAGCACAGAAAATCTTAATCGTCTACTGATGCGCTGCACAGAATTCGCTTCCATGTCATGCTGTCCTGATCAGTGATCTAAGAGGATCAATCGAAATTTTAAAATTCAGGTGAAGAATAAAAACTACGAAGCGTATTTCACTACCTAGTGGCTCACCTTTACCTAGTTTTACAATGGAAATTATTGTTCTTAGGATTCCATCATTCCAATGACATCTGCTGGTACGTCATATATGTAGAATTATACGTTCGGCAACTTTTACTATGTAAATAATTTATTAATCAAGGATGACTATGGAGGAAATTTTTTATAAATATTTTTTAATGGACCGAAGTTCATGTAATGGTCTGACATTTTAAAAAAAAAATACAAATGGTCGGAGGTTGTACTAATAATTTAACTTCTAACCCATTATTTTATTCTCTGTCTCATTTTTTGTCCTTGTCTAGACTCCACTTCACTGTTGAAATGTATTTCAATAAAGACACTACTATTAATAATGCCTCTAAAGAAATTACATTTTTTCATTTCTGTTATAATACTACTAATAATAAATACAATATAATAGTACAAATAATAATAAGTACAATGAAAATAATAATAATAATATTAAAATTAATAATAATGACAATAATTAAAAATAATAATTATACACTTGATTAAGCATAATATTATACTACACTTGATAAAAATAAGGACAATAATAATTAAAAAAAAAGTGCAATAAATACAATTTTAAGTATAATAAAACTAATAAGTATAATTAAAATAGTAAGTATAAGTAATAATAAAAATAATAAGTATAATTAGTAGTTCAAAACATATGAACAAAAGTCATCTTGAAAAAAGAATTGAAGTTGGTAAAAGTACAATTATCACTGCATTTTTAACGAGAAATAAGAATGGTCTGGTGGTGGAGTGCAATTGCTTGGACTGCTTGGTTTAGAATGGATTGGATTTGAATCCCACTATTAGGCCATTCATTTTGGCAGAATATTTGGGACACTACTATTAGTCGCGCTTGTAAAGTTGTGAATTGCTTCTGAGCCAACCCGATCACTCCCAGTTCTAATCGATTTATGGGGCTACTATTAGTTACACTCATGTTTTATCATTATGCAATAATTACGCCCCTAACGTCCTCCTAACTTTAGAAGTTGGGTCCACGGTGCAGTGAAATGAATTTCTTATGGATGCTACTAATAGTCGCGCATCTAAATAATTATTTTTTCTCTCCTCAATACATTTCCTTCTTCTAAAATACAAAAAGTCCTCTTCTTTTTTTCCATCCAACCCTTTCCTCTCCAAACCCTACCCTAGTGTTGTGCTAACGGGACGGGCGGGCGGGTTAATTTGGGGAATGGGTGGACGGGCAACGGGTTTGGACGGGCGACGGGTGGACGGGTTACGACGAGCGGGTTGGGACGGGTGGATTTGGGAAGGGTGACCCAAACCCGTCCTTAGACCCGTCGGGTCAAACGGGTGGGACAGGCGGGCGGGCACGGGTTTTTTTAAATATGAAAATGTGGTATGTTTTGATCCGAAAATTGAAATAACTCCAAAATAATCTTAAAAAATTCACAAAAAATCTAAAAAAAATCATATTTGAAAAAGTACAAATGAATTTAACGGGTCTCCCTCCTATAAAACGGGCGGGTAACGGGTCTCCCTCCTATAAAATTCAATTTTTTTTGAAATTTTACTGTTGGCGGGTCAAACGGGCGGGCGGGGCGGGTCAAACGGGCGGGTCGGGTTGGACGGGTTCTGACACGGGTTTAGAACGGGCGGGTTTAAACGGGCGATTTTCCTAGGGCGCCACCCAAACCCGCCCTTTGACCCGCACCCGCGACCCGTCCGGGTTTCAACGGGTTCGGTCAACGGGCGGGTCGGGCGGGTAAAAAGCGCGGACAGACCGGGTTGGGCGGGACCCGAACGGGTGGTGGCACAACACTACCCTACCCTATGTTCCCTCCACACCCTCACCAACCTTCTCCCTCTCTCCTTCTCATTTGGTTTTCCTCAATCCCTCCTCATTCTTTCCCCATTAGTCGATCAAGTACTTTCTCCTTCCTTCTTCTTCACATCTAGGTTATTAATTAATTTCTTTTTTCTTAATAGTTGATGTAAACAATGAATAAAGTGCCAATATGGGTTTGTTTAGTCATTGTTGTTGATTATTGGTGATTATTTCTGTTCAAATTATTTGTTATGTGATTATCAAATTTTCTTTGGTTACTATCGTAAGTTTTGTAGATCTTTTTGTTAATGTCTCATGCAAACTATGAGTAAAATGTACATATTAGTTTGTTTATTGATTCTTGTGAATTGTTAGCGATTATTGTTTAATAGGGCTTAGAGTTACAAGCATTATAATATTTTTCACATGACCTTCAATTTTGAATTTTATATGAATATAGTCATGTCAAATGTAAGAGGTAGAGGTCATGCGGAGTGCAAACTTCCACCTCGACGTGAGATTTCGTATCAAGGTTCGTTACTCACGTTACATGCATCCAACCGAGCTTATGATGCGATATTTTTTTACCTCTTTTGTGAAATTATTTAATTGTAAGATTTTAGTACTTTATTAATGCTTTTATTAATAATAAAAGACATTTGTTCTGGAATGCAATGCCAAGTTCATGAACTTACTTACAATGATCAAATACTTTCAATTCTAAAAGATTTAAATTAGATAATTTGACATGGTTGGAAACAAATAGAATAGACTGGGACTAGATATCAACTGTTATGGAAAGATGGATGAGAGAAACTCATACTTTACATTTTCCAATCGGTAAGATGACGATAACCTCGGAAGATGTACTATGTTTATTGAGTTTATCGTTGATTGAAAGGCCGGTAATTAATACTACAGATGATATGTAGGATGAACTTATTTGGGACATGTTTTGTCGATCCTACAGGAACATTTGGGAGCATCACAAAGATTGCGAGGTGTTCCATGTCAAGTGGATAAATATTTGGGAGCATCGCTCTGAACACTGTGCCGGAGTGAGATACAATTTTCTCGAGTCGGCATGGAATCATTACTTGGCATGGTTTAATCGCGAGAGGATCAAAATCGTATGATAACACACCGCTGTTAGAATAAAATTCTTCTTTTGTTTGACAATTTGCAAACAAATCAAACTGACCTTGCACGATTGAGTTTTGGTGAGTTGCAGGTTTATACAGATACAATATGATGATGCAAAGGCTCAAACTTGCATGTACAAATCATAACGATCACATTGATATCAAGAGCAAGTAACTTGGGGCAGAAACAAAGGCTTGACAAAGCCACGCGTTACCATAACGCATGCATGGTGAATCCGTCACAACGGGTTCCCTACCCGTCATAATGGATTGCCCACCCGTCACAATCGATTACTAATCTGTTGTAACAGATTGAAGAGGAGAAGAGCTGAATATAGGAGATTTCTACATGTTCGACAGAGCCATGCGTTACCATAATGCATCTCACACCCCTTATAATGGGTGGTCTATCCGTCACAATGGGTTCCTCACCCGTCACAACGGGTTCCTCACTCGTCACAACGGGTTCTTGTTCAAGAAGACCCAAAAGTCTGTCAGCCAAGCAGTCAAGGGCATTCTGGGAAATGCTGCAACCTGTTACGATGAGTTCTGTAACAGGTCTGTTTTCTGTAACACAAGAGCAATAGACCAACAATTCAAGATTTCAATATGTGTCATACCTATATATATCTTGAAAATTCGAATCAAATAAAAAAAAGAAGGTCCTCCCCAAGTTTCCAAACATACAACTGAATTGAAAATAAATGCATTCACAATTCATTCTAACTGATCGACGTGTTCAGTATATATTTTAGTTAGTTTTGTTTGTTTAAATACTTGAAATAAAACATCATTTTTAGTTCTTTGAACACATTTATACAGTTTAAACTACTAAACGCATGTAACAAAAATAGATGTGCATTATTTTAGTTAGAAAAAAAGGTAAGAACATTTTTTGAACTTATAGTTTAGTTGTGTTTTAAATTCGATGCGGTTAGTGTCATTTCATGCTCCATCAAAGATGATCATCAAGTTTCATATAGTTTTTAACGTAAAATAATTGTCAATGATCGAGTATGAAATGACATTTAAAAAACACCAAATTTAAAACACAACTAAGTTGTAAGTTCAATAATATTTGTATAAACTTTTCTATTTTTAAGTTATTTTTTTATCAATTTACTTGAAATTCATTGTCAAGATTGTTCAGATAATATCCTCGATTCTCATATAAAAATAATGAGAGCTAATACGTAGATACCAATATTGATACCGACTATCGATACCGATGTTATTATGCACATTTAGTTGATTTATTATGCACATTATTTTTTGTACTGAAATAAGCATGCATGTTTTTTTTTGTATTGGAATAGTTATGCATGCTAATTGAGTTATTATGCACATTATTTTTTATTGTTAACATGCATAATAATTTTTTCAGTACATGAAATAACATACATAATAACTCAAATAATGTGCATATTAACTCAATTAAATATGCAGAATAACATCGATATTGATAATGGGTATCAATATTGAAGAGGGATCGGATTACCACAACTCTAAATAATCACAAAGTTACCACAATCATTTTTTTCATTTTAAAAGTCCAAATTGTCGATCCAAACCGTTAAACATGATCTCCACAATAAAATACGCTTCCAGATCAAATTTTACATTTTTTGAATTTTTTTACTATTTATTAAGATGAATGCAAAAATATGCCAAAGTTACAATAACATGAACCATTGAATTTTGTACCCATCTTAATAAATAGTAAAAAAAATAAAAATATAGAATTTGATCTGGGAGCGTATTTTATTGTGGAGATCATGTTCAACAGTTTGTATCAACAATTTGAACTTTGAAAATATATAACTTTAATTTGTGGTTATTTAGAGTTGTGATCATTTGATTCCTCCTCATCAATATTAGTATCTATGAAACATTATCCAAAAATAATAATTATATTTCTTTTCTCAATTAAAATATAAATGATACGATTAATAAATGAGATTAAAGGACAAAAAATGGATCTGTACATGACTTGTAATAAGTTCCATATAAAACTATATATAGTCGGCAAGCTAGCGTACCGAAATTTTTTTTATTAACCAAAATAAATTAAAAAAACACGAAATTGGCAAAAATCGGATCAAAATCACCAAACTAGCCATTCCGGAATCTCTGACTCCGGAATAACTCCGGAATCTCTGGCTCCGGAATAACTCCGGAATCACAGTCTCCGGAATAACTCCGGAATCCATGATTCCGGATTTATTTGTTGCACTGTGTTGCGGAGAGAGAGGGAGAGGTTGTTTCGATTATTTTAATAATAAAAATATTAATATTTTATTTGATGAGTTGGGTTGTATTTATGTAAGTTTTTGTAACGAATTCGACTGCACTTATCGAGATTATAACTAAATTTTTTTTAACGTCGCAAATCATCGAGCTGTAGACATCCGAGTCTACTTCCACCACGTTGAGTCCGATTTGCGATCGGAGAAACGTGCATCTCAAATTTCGCTCCATCTTGAACATATATCTTAATTAGTCTTTTTTATCATGATTTTGCATCGGATTCAATTTTGAATTGCTCATTTCTCCGATCGCAAATCAGACTCAATGTGGTGGAAGTAGACTCGAATATCTACAATTCGATGGCTTGCGATCATAAAAAAGAATTAATTATGATTCCGGAGAGAGTAGTCGAAGTTTGTAGAAAAAAAATGCTAATCATACTTAATATTTTTTGTAACAACTTCAGCTCAGCTCGTCGGCATCATAATTAGTATTTTTTTATCGTCGCAAGACATCAAGCTGTAGATATTCGAGTCTACTTTCATCACATCCAGTCTGTTTTGCGATCGGAGAAATGAGCAATCCAAAATTGAATCCAACGCAAAATCATTATAAAAAAGACTAATTAAGATATATGTTCAAGATGGAGCGAAATTTGAGATGCACGTTTCTCCGATCGCAAATCGAACTCAACGTGGTGGAAGTAGACTCGGATATCTACAACTCGATGATTTGCGACGTTAAAAAAGATTAATTATAATCTCGATAAGTGCAGTCGAATTCGTTACAAAAACTTACATAAATACAACCCAACTCATCAAATAAAATATTAATATTTTTATTATTAAAAAATTCAGAGGCGCTGGAACAATTCAATTGTTCATTGAATTTCGTATAAATTAAACTCCGGAATCAGTGATTCCGGAGTTATTCCGGACTCTGTGATTCCAGAGTTACTCCGGTGTCTGTGATTCCGGAATGACTATTTTGATGATTTTGATCCGAATTTTGCCAGTTTGTTGTTTTTTTAATTTATTTTGGTTAATAAAAAAAATTTCGGGCTAGCGTACATCCAAATATCCAATTACGGCGAGAGCAATTCAATTTAGGCACGTTGTAATTTCCATCACTTACATTGGCATTTGGCAACAGCCAACAGCAACGTGAGATATGCTGTCCCTCTCCCTTTTTAGGGGAAAATAGCAAAGCCCATCTCTTTAAACCTCTGCATGTTCTTCTTGTTTACACCTGGTCCAGTAATAACTAATAAATCATCTTTTCACTGTTTAAAAGGCATACTATATACGGAACGAGATCTTCTACCGCACAGCAAAAACACTGTGCGTAATGCGCGGTAGAATAACAGCTTCCTACTATATACTATACTGTCTCATATGTAAACTTACTTTTCAACAAAAATAAGTTTTTATATATATATAACTGCTAGTACCATATATAAGCTACTTAAGTTGTTTTATTAGATATGTTAATTTAAACACATTTTGGCAAATTGTCTAGTAACTTAATTAGGTGGTAGCTAATTAAAATGACTTAAAAGTTTTATAAATTTATATTTCCATGAGCACAAAATTAAATAGATATAAATAGGGCCTTTGTCTAAAAAAAAATTCAACCACATTTATACATTCTATTAATTCATTTAATTTAGGCATATTCACTAATTAATTATTATATATGTTGTCAAAACAATTTCATTTTAAAGATGAATAGTTCACAATATTGTTCTTCACAACAAATTTTCCACACAACTATGATTGAAAAAACATATAAGTACGTTATTGAATCTATAAATAGTCTAGTAATTAAGTTTCATGTAATTTAAGTATTGTTGACGATGTATGAAGCACCACTAATACATATATTGTCTCATCATTTTATAGACATATACAACATACGGATCATACATATAATACATGATTTTAAACCTAAACTTTATTTTTTTCTAAATTGTCAACAATCCATCCTTTTACATCAAATATAAAGCAAATTTAAATAAAATCATTAGCTTCCTCCTATGATTCAAATGGCCTAATAATCTACTAATAGATAATTAGGATTACTTTGAAGATATGTTATTGATTTAAATCTCCGTGAGCATCTGATCTCGTTAAAGATATTTGTAAAACAGTGCGTATTTGTACTTTTTAAGCTATCTCTCTCTATATATGTTATTTTTTTAAATATTCCTCTTTTTGATATATAAGATATATACCTTTCTATATTCAGGTTAAAATTTACTCTTATTTGTATATTATGATATGGTAATTTTTATTTTTTTATTTTTTATTTTAATTCAGTTTCCCTTCAATCATATATTTTTTCTTTTCATGACATGAGATAAGATGGGATAGTAATTAATTGGATACTCAAATTGACAATGAAAATTAGCGATGTCAACTATTCTTGTTACTGTAAATGCACAACGTATGAAAACAATGAAAAATATTACGAGTGAGAAAATAGATATATCAACATATATGTAAGATATTAGCTTTTCACAAATGAAGTAATTTATGTTTTTCAACGAAATAATGATCATTATATGATTTTATTTATTCAGACACTTAAATCCTCACTGTATCTTTGATAGGATGATAAAACAAGAAGTAAAAATAGGAGGATAATTTCTGTGATAATGAAAGTTATCTCTTTTTTTATTCTGCTTTTTATCCACCTACCAAATATATATCATTTCACCGGTATATATATATTTAAAAGTTAAATTCTCCATTACATTGTAAAAGAAGTCACAAATTAATTAGTTTTCTCAACCTGCAATCACCCTAAAATAAAATAACAGAGCAAAATAAAAAAATTGGATAACACTACTTAAATATATGAAAGACCAAGTCCACTCACCAAATTCCTCTAGAGCCCACATTGTAACCTTAACACTCAAAACCCCCCTTTATTGTTATATATATATATACATACATGAAGATCATTAACCACCTGCATTCCCTGCTATTAGGCACGTTTCGGGACCTAGTACCATATTTTCTCTTTTTCCTCTAATTCTACTTCCATTTCCATCTTATCTCTTCTCAATAAACCTTCATTCAATTATAATGGAATGCTTACAAGACTGGCCAGAGCTGGTTGTACCCGTACAATCCTTATCCGAGAGCGGCCATTCTACCATCCCCGATCAATACGTCAAGCCCCCATCCGATCGACCATCCCTGCAAACTCCTAAGCACAACCAACACAACATCCCTGTAATTGACCTGAGCGGCCTGAATGATGACGTTGTGGGATGTCGTACCACCATCCAAGCCATCTCAGCTGCCTGTCGCGAATGGGGCTTCTTCCAAGTGGTGAATCATGGAGTGAGTGTTGAGTTGATGGAGCGGGTGCGAGAGACATGGAGAGCATTTTTTCAACTACCTATGAAGGAAAAACAGGTTTATGCAAATTCGCCTAAGACGTACGAGGGGTACGGAAGTCGGCTCGGGGTCGAGAAGGGTGCAATTCTTGATTGGGGAGATTATTACTTTCTGAACCTCATGCCCGCATCGGTTCGAAGTGGTGAGATGCACTGGCCGGCGCAGCCATTTTCCTTGAGGTACGAAATTAATGATCATATGTTTAATTATTATGAGTATCTAATTTTAAAACAATATATAAGATCACAAAAATATAATCATGTGCTTATTTTATAACTTAATTTATCATATGCTTAACTAACATGATCATATGTCTTTAGTAATCATATATGTGATAAGATCATGTTTTGTCTACATTCTTGTATTAAATATTATGTACTGGCATGTTATCCTGTTTAACACTTTGTTTGCAACCAACCGCTTTCACGGCTTGATCATAGTAGTTAATAATTGTACACAACGTAAAATATTAATTCAAAGATAATAAGCGCTATAAAATTTGTCAATTAATTAATTATAACTTTTAATTATTGAATTCCTCAAAAGCATGAAATGTCCCTGAAGAAAATTGGGGAGATGCTTTCAAACATATTCATTGTTTTGAACTGTTAATCTGTTATATCTATATATATCAAATAATCCATATACATATTACAATCAAGTCATCAGTACCATATTCATTAAATATTAATTGAACATTACCGGTATTACTTCAATGTCTACAAGCATCGTACTTTTGCCAAGTGATTTTTTTTTTCAGGATTAATATTGGGATTTTGGTACATGAAATATAAAATTTAAATTTTCAGGGAGATTACAAATGAGTATGGAAGGGAGGTGGCCAAACTATGTCAAACACTCATGAAGGTGCTATCTATAAGCCTAGACTTAGATGTTGATTATCTGCAAAATGCATTTGGAGGAGAAGGTGGTGCCGGCGAGTGTCTAAGGGTGAACTATTACCCAAAATGCCCGCAGCCTGACCTTGCACTCGGCCTTTCGGCACACTCTGATCCAGGTGGATTGACTGTTCTTCTTGCAGATCACCGAGTCGGAGGCCTACAAGTCAGGAAAGGAGATGCATGGGTCACTGTACAACCTCTACCTGGTGCATTGGTTGTTAACATTGGTGATCAAATTCAGGTTAGTGCTTACCTCTCCATTAATTATATATGTCTTATAACTTTAGGTTATTTAATTTCATTAAAATTTATTCTGGTAAACTACATAAAAAGAATATCATTCTGGTAAAGAATTTTTCAGCTTTAGCAGGAATTAATCAAGTAGGCCTCAGTAATTTAGCTATAAAATACTATCAATTTTTTTAACTTTTTTTTGAAGAATAAATTTAGACTGCTGAATGTATTGTGTACCATTTGATGTACTTAATTACACAAAATTTATAGGTTTTAGTTGTTCTTATTTCAAAATGCTTCAATTTATACATAATCCATAAATACTTCTCAATTGATTAATTGAAGCTGCTGATGGAAATAAAAACAAAATCAATATGATATATTTTTTTTTCTGCACATCCTATATTTTCTGCATAGCATATCCAACAACTTAATCTTGTTAAGTTGTTATTTATATAAAAGTCTAAAACTCAGTTATAAGTATTATTTTATTAATTAATATAGATATGGTACCCAAAAAATTGACATTATTGGATTACACCTCTTACTTTTTTCAATTATATTCTACTCTTACAAAAAGTAGGAATCTCATCATCTTTTAAAAATATGTTCGTACGTAAAGAACTTCAATTATTTATGCATAGAATATAGATCTCATTGACTTACAGGTTCTCTTTTCTTCCTCACTTGCACATGTGCCTGTGGTCATGTCTCTGCCATTATTAGCCCATTATGTTCAAATTGTAATATGTAAACTTATTTTTCTTGTAACATAAAGATGAACAAATTTACAATAAAATGACATATTCAACCATTAATTGTAAAAGAATTCTTCAATTAATAACAATTAACACATGAAAATATCTCTAACATATCAATTAAATATTACCAAATCCAAATTACCTTCTCTTAATAATGTTTCAAATAATTAACAGCCGACCTTGTTACATTTCCAAAAAACGAAAACTGACCAAGCTGGCAATTGACTTTACAAAAGTCACACATATGTTACTTAATTGAAGCATACATATATACTTCATCTGAATCTATTTTATCATTGAAGAAAGAGTCACACAGAAAAAAATAAAAGAAAACAGAATTTTATTGGAGCAAATTAACCATTTTGCCAGTTTTAAGTTCTCCATCTATTACCAATAAATTATCTTAGCACAAAATGTATTTTCTTTCTTATCATTCAACATTTTGATATACTACATACATCAATATTCAGCAAAATATTAATATACATTGAATTTCTATTGTTCACAGGTCTTGACTAACTCGGTGTTTAAAAGTGTCGAGCATCGTGTCCTGGCTAATTCTGCTTACGAGCGGCTTTCCCTGGCTCTTTTTTACAACCCTAGGAGCGACCTGCCATTAGAGCCGGCAAAACAGCTTGTGACGCCTGAGCGACCGTCGCTATATCGTTCGATGACTTTCGACGAATACCGTCTATATATAAGGAAGAATGGTCCAAGAGGAAAAACTCAAGTAGAATCTCTCAAGGCACAATAACTTAATTAATGTATTATGTTTAATATTGTGGTGTTTTCCAATTGAATTATTGGAATAATTTAACGTGATTTATTTTAGTAAATCATTTTCTAAGCTACTCTGTTTCATGAACAATGTTTAGAATTATTGTTATTGAGTTGGTCATGGATACGAGTTTTGTACCAAATTTCTTTCAATAATCGAAGTTATTTTTAAAATTATATCTTTGAAAACTTTAGTAGTTAAATTAGAAAAAATGGAATGATCTGAGGAACATCAAAATTTCTTTCTAATAGTCTACTTTCTCTAACACAAATTACTAAAGAAATTTCTCGACATAGCTTTAAAAATCAGTCCTTATGAGACTCACAAGAACACCCCTTAATCAATTTCATAATGTGTTCTATTCCAAATTGATTTCATAGTCATCCATGTAAACGCAGAATTCATGAGAACTGTTTCTTAGTTTAGGATATGGTACTTACATAAACACCAAGCTCTACTATACTTACAATTATATTTCAAGTTTCAAAATGCAAATGGACGATCCGAATCGTTGAAAATATTCTCCATACAAAAATCTACTTGAAAACTAATTTTTTTTTTGCAAATTTTTTAATATTTTATCGAATGTGTAGAAATTTGAGTAATCTGACGATATACAGACTCCAAATTTAACCAATTTTCTCCTATCCTATAAAATAATAAAAAGTTTCTAAAAAAAAATTGGTTTCCAAGTAGATTTTAGTATGACCAGCATTTTCAATGGTTCGAATCATCCATTTGCATTTTGAAATTCGAGATATGATCATAAGCACGATTGAGTTTGGTGCTTACGTAAGCACCATGGCTAACTCTCTCTCTCTATATATGTGTGTGTGTGTGTGTGTGTGTGTGTGTGTGTAAGTATTGTCATATAGGACCAAAATATTGAAACATAAATTAATTTAGGTCGGTACCCCGAACGATTAATCTTGAATAGTCTCTGTTTGAGACTGCTCTTTGAATTCTTTGTCTCATTTAGGATTAGTGGATATATGATAGTTGCAATCTAATGTTTGTGGATAATTCAGTTCAGTATTTTTTCAATTGTTCTCACGAATATGTGCGTCGGCATATTTGGGGAGCTGAGAGGAAATGATGCCGGATTTTTGTCAAACACTAGATTGCAACTATCATATGTTCACTAATGAGACAAAGTGTTCAAAGAGTGGGTTAGGATGGTTGGCCAATTCAAACCTTATTTGGAACTATATTTGGCGTATAGGGTTGGTCAACCCATACCATATAATTAACATGAGAATAATTTTATTTTTCAGCTGGATCGTCGTAGCATGTGGATGTATGGGTAAACGAAAACAACTGAATACGTGAGAAAAATTGGAGAATTTATGAAGTGTGCCGGCGAATATATGAAATTGTGGGGTAAAAAACACTTCTTTGTCCATGTTGGAAAGTCATAACTTGGTAAGACATAAGAATGTCGATAAAGTTGAACTTCCTTTGATTAGACATGGATTTATGAAATGTACACCCAATGGATATGGCATGGCTAAAATTACCTAGCTAAAATCACTCGATTTTATTAGGCATGGATTTATGAAATGTTACACACTTCTTGGTCCCCGTTTTTAACAATTATAATTCAATTTTTTTTTATCTTAACCACCTAGCTAAAATCACAAGCAAAAGCAAGTACTAAAAACAATTGAGCAAATCAAGGTAACAAAGTTCAAGTATAGTAAAGAGGGAGAATAAAGAGCAAAGAGCAAGAGAACATAAGAACACACGATGTAACGTGGTTCGACCTACAAACAAATTAGGCCTACGTCCAAGGGACTCCTGAAACCAAAACTTCCTTTCGGGACCGAGTCCACTAAACAATAAGTGTTTTTATAATTGCACAACATGTATTTTGTTTCTTCCCACATAAGCAAACCAATCTTAGATTCATATATATATGCAAGGGGCTATACCGCTCTACAAGGTAAACGTGTCTGATTAACAACATAATCAAGAAAGGGGATGCACTAAATTGACAACACAATATAGTACACCAAAAGGATAACAAAGCTAGCAAATAAGTGTTCTCCGATCAACAATTAGATGATTCTAACTATCATAATTCTTTCAAGTTTTGGTAGCTGTAGGAGAAGGCTTTAGTGTTATTTCTGATGCACAATTGAGTGCTTGGAAACTTGAGGAGAGCTTAATTGATCTTCCTAGTTCATACCCCAAGATATATATAGGCATGACACTTCTTGAAGTCTTGCAATCTTGAAATTTTCTTCTTGTGTTACAAAATTAAGGAACCCATTACAGAACCCGTTGTAACGAGTTGGAGAACTTCTAGTTTTGCCCTTCTCTGCTTGGTTCACTAACTTCTGGGTCCTTCTGAGCAGGAATCCGTTGTGACGGGTTGGTGATTTGTTATGGCAACGCAAGCCTCTGGAAAATCTTTTGTCTTCGGCACTTCTCCTCTTCAATTCGTTACAACGGATTGAGAACCTATTGTGATGGGTGAGCAACCCGTTAAGACAAGTAGGAAACTCATTGTGATGGGTTGCCCATGCATTATGGTAACGCATGGCTCTAGAAATGCCATATTTTTTCCATTTGTATCAACTTATTGTACCTATATAAACCTGCAACTCACCAAAACTCAATTGTGCAAGATTAGTATTGTTTTGTTTTGCAAATTGCCAAACAAGAGATGAGTTTATACCAACAAACTCCCATTTTTGGTAATTTGCAAAACTATATGTGTGTGCATATAATTCTCATGCAGAACACCACATTTCTCCTCCTTTTTGCAAAGTATGGCAAAAGACTCAATTCAAATACTCCCTCTAAATATTAGCATGTATTCATAATCAAGTCAAGATATAAATCCCCCCCTTAATGATATAACTTTTACAATTTTAGTACAAATTTCATTGTCAATTTAATTTTGCAATGTCAACAATAGTAAGAAGCATAATCAAGAATACAAACGAGAGGCACATCATGAAAGATGCAATCAAATATATCAATATTCAAAGCAAATGCATACAAACTATAACATGAACACATAATACAAAACAAGTCTTATCGGAGCATAGCAATTTAGACATTACAAATTAAAAGTTCTAAAAAAAATAAAAGATGTTTCGCTCTCACTCTCATGACCTACATATTATCACTCTCATGTAAGGGACCCAAAAAAAATCATCTCTCTCAATCCAGACGTACGATATTACTCTTGAAATGCATCGATCTCATCCAACATTTCATCAACTACTCATCCAACATTTCATCAACTCATCTATAATACTTCATCTTGTGCAACGTAAGATAATGCAATTAGTTAGAAAGTTGTTGCACACTCTCCAATGTGAATCTTGTAGGTCTAGGAGGTATTGGAAATGTATTGAGTTGTTTTTGTGGTTGTGATTGAGGTTGAGGTTGAGGTTCGGGAGTCACATACTCCATTGGTTCCAATCTTAGAGGACTAGGTGGATGATGGGATTAATTTGCTTCTTTCCTCTTTCCTCTTTCTTCTTTCGGGTACTTAGTTGTCCCTTTGTATATCAAGTATCATCTGGATTACTCCATTAGTTTGCTTGTGCATTGGATGCCAAAATCCATTGATTTATTTTAAACTTTTTACTTGGCTCCCAAAAACGTCCTTCTTTGACCCATCCAATTGAATCTAGTAACTCAACAAGGTTGTCGGGTTTAAAAGCTGTTGAGTATTTCTTGGAATTCTTAGCCCGGCTTAGGTAATGATTTGGGTCAAGAGATGAGGATAAGGTAAGAATTTATTTTCATTTGTCAAGGCGAATCTCGTATGGATCAAGATATTGTAAGAGATTTGAACAATCTTATCAAAATAAATAAAATGTCTAAGCAAGTATCTGGCATTCATCTCTAAGTTCGTCTTGATCTTGCTCTTAGGGGTTAAGATGTTGCTCATGAAAAGAAATCACAAACGATATATGGCCGGAAGATGAGTAATGGCAAGCCTTCCTTGTGGATTATGTGCCCCAAACCAACTTTTATAATCATAGTGATCAGCATTAGTTGGCCAAACTTTGAATGGATATACCTCTTTCCCGACATTAGAAATACTGAAGACTTCACATAAGGCATCTATGATTATGGATATATCAATTGATATCGATATCGATTGCTGGATTAATTGTGATTTAGCTGAATTGTGATTTTATACGGCTAGCAACATTGGGTAAGCCACATAAAATCTCCACGGTTAAAAAAACACCTATTATAGCGGATTTTACAATCGTTCGCTATAGAAGCTCCAGCGAAAATATATTAAAATATAGGATTTAATACGGGACCCAATGTAGTATCAGCTATAAAAGACAACTTTTAATAGTGGATCTTGGGAAACGTCAGCTATAAATTAAAGGGGAGTTGTAATGGCAGACCTCTATCAAAGTTCGATATAAAAAAGATGGTTTTTATGTCGGGGCTTCGCTCAACTCCGCTATAATAAGTCTGGTCGCTCAAATCTTTAATAGCCCCCCCCCCCCGAAAAGTCACCCTACATCCGCTATTAAATCTGAAAACTGTAGTAGTGTGACATGTCATAGATTATTTTGACATTTTATGCAATAAAATTTCAAATACATTACAAAATCTTAAAAATTGAAATACTCTGCATATTCTTAACGAAACATTAGGTACTCCATAAAAAATCATTAGATTCAATTTGCAACATTTATAGTTTTTCATATATATGTGTATTATACACTTATACTCAAATTTAACTATTTATACAAATCAAATATGTCCTGACCATATTTTTCAAGGGCTAAATAATTTTGATCTTTCACAAAACAATTAAATAGTTTATTCGGAACGTTGAAGATATACAACAACAATAAACAACACAATTAGCAATATCGTAATTCATTGGAGAAATTCACAAAATCATTTTATCTTAGCTAAACATGATAATATATATTCAATGAGAAGAAATTCAACATACGGCATTAATTCAGTTTTTTTTTTGGTAATTGCAAAAATGTTTGTCACGAAAGTAGCCAAGGGGGGTTATTTTTTCGAGTACCTAGCCAAATCAGTAGAGCTACTACCGTGTGAGAGCCCACACAGCAAAGCTAATACCGTGTGGCAGGAAAGCACGGTAAATCTGTTATCGTGTGGTTTGGCTCTGCCACATTTGATCAAATCTTGCCACACGGTATTACTTCTACCGGTTTTTCAATTATGTTCTCCATATAAATATAATTTACATCCGCCACAAATCCTAGCCGCAACTCTCTTTCTGCCTATTTTTTCTTAATTTTTGTAAATCTAAGAAGCTAGAAATATTTGAGCAAATTGAAAAATAAAGTAGAGATTACGATCAAATTGAAGAACATCATTGGTGTTGAACTGTAAGTATATATTTACATTTTTAATTTTATAAATAAGTAGAAAGTATTAATTTGATTTGAAAAAAATTCTTTATTTGGAATCGTCTTACAAGATCTTTAGCGAAAATGATCATTATTAATATATATCATGGAGGTCAGATAATTAAGGGGGCACAAGGAGTAGATTATAGTTTACCAGCAAAATGTTCTTTTTCTATCACTGAGCACAGCCGATTTGAAGAGTTGAAAAATGAAATATATAATGCTCTTGAACTAGATCGAAGTGCATATACTTTGAATATCAGGGTCCGAACCATGATTATAGGTCCAAGTGGACAAATGCATTTTACCTTGATTCCAGTTAATGATGAAAATGTCTGGAAAATGGCTCTTAATAATGCTGCAGTTTGTTACAACTATCGTTACTTGGAACTGGTAGTTGAGGAGATACCCATATCATGTGTTGTTTGCCCTAATTTGAATAGCATACCAGAATTTATTAGACTTAGTAGCGAAGAAGAAGAAGAAGAAGAAGAAGAAGATGATGATGATGATGATGATGATGATGATGATGATGATGAAATCTAAGGTGAGGACATAGCAATTAGGTGGAGAGATACCATTCCATTTGTAAACCGAGGGGATAAACACCCAGCTGAACAATTTTCTGATGTGTCGGGTATGGTAGACTCTGATGAAGCATTTTTTGGCAAACCAAAAAGGTTTGAGGAACCATTAGCAGAAGGTAGAACATTTCCAACAAAGGAACATTTAAAAACAGCCATACACGACTTTCACATTAAAAGTAATATTGAAATTGAAGTTGCTAATAGTAGCAAATCCAAATTGGTTGTCAGGTGTGAGGACATAAATTATTATTAGAGATTGTATGCGAAACATAGTAAACAAGGATCAGCTTGGAAAATATCAACTAATCCAATACAACACTCATGTCTTGCATCAGCCACAAGACCCGATCACAGACAACTTACATCTAGAATGATTGCCGGAGTTATACGAAGTGCTCTTAAGAAGAATTTAGAACTTAAATTAAGCATGATTTCAGAGTTGGTTAGAACTGCATATCCTACTGTGCAACCTACATACAATAAATTATGGAGGGGGAGAGAGTTGGCAATTGCAGAAATGTTTGGTAGCTGGGAGAAAGCTTATGAGATGTTACCACCTTTGTTTAATGAAATGCAAGCGGCAAATCCGGGAACAAAGGTTACATTTGAGTCTTATCCATCAACACACTATGGAGTTCAACTCTTTAGACGAGTTGCTTGGGCTTTTGGTCCATGCATTCAAGGTTGAAGGCATGTCAGGCTCGTGATCAGTGTGGATGCTGGATTCATGTCGGACAGATACGGTGGTAAGTTTTTTGCAGCATGTGCATATGATGCTGAGAATCAATTGCTTCCTCTTGCATTTGGGATCGCTGAGGAAGAAAATAATGATAATTGGGGGTGGTTCATGCGATGGTTAAGAAACGAAGTGGTTGGTCCTGGTCGTATATGTGTTATTTCTGATGAGCATGTATCTATTAGAAATGTTTTTGAACAACCTCACCTAGGATGGTGTGAACAAAGAGGTGAAGCTAAAGTATATTTAGGACAAACAATTACATACTTGTGCATGTTTGAAACAAAAATATATATGTCAAGGTAGTGTGTCATACCTGGAGAATGTGACGTCCGACTCTCCAGTTTCAGCATTGTCTTGCCTTCTAATTCTCCAAGGCCCAGCTTCAGGATTATCCCAGTCATAAGCAGGATCAATGCCCAACAAATTCTCAATTTCAGCACTCCAATCATCATCAGAAATGCCTGTAACTGGCATTCCTTGGATGGGCAATCCCCATATACAGCTCACGTCTTGTAATGTCACCGTCATTTCGCCAATTGGAAGATGAAAAGTATGCGTCTCCTGTCGCCACCTCTCTACCAAAGCAGTAATCAACGCTCTGTCAATACGGGTGGTGGAATCTGCGAATTGAGCAACTTGATATAGTCCCAATCTTTTAAGAGCTGGCTCGCAAAACTCACTATATGGAACTCTAACTTTGTGCGACCCAATCATCTTGAATGTGAAATTACTCTGCATCAAAATTTTATTAGTGTTACAAAATTAATATAAAAGATGCATAAAAACATATAAAATTTAATTTAAAAGCAAAATTTACAAACTTACAGTTCGCGTGATTTGTGAAGTACGATGAGCTTGACGCGGCAAGTGTAATACGTCTGGTGCTTCCATTTGAAATACTTCTGGCTTACTTATTTTCTAGAAACAAAATTCAACATAAATTTAAACCAAATTGCTATTAATAATTCACAACTAATTATTACTTACTTTCTTATTTGGCCTATTTGAATTAATTAACAAGTAAATTTAATAGCTTGACCTATTTATAATTTGTAACTAATTTGTACAAATAATTTAATTATTGGATAATGACTAATTTAAGAACAAATTTACAAATTAACAACAAAATTAAGAACTAATTATAATTTCTATCAAACAAATCTATTATTATTTTGCACAAAAAATTTAATTTACATGGCTAATTTGGTCATGATAATAATGGTTCACGTTTCTACTAAATTTCAAAACTTAAAATTGAAAGAAAATAATAACTAACCTCATTATTACTTACTTTCTTATTTGGCATATTTTAATTAATTAACAAGTAAATTTAATAGCTTGACCTATTTATAATTTGTAACTAATTTGTACAAATAATTTAATTATTGGATAATGACTAATTTAAGAACAAATTTACAAATTAACAACAAAATTAAGAACTAACTATAATTTCTATCAAACAAATCAATTATTATTTTGCACAAAAAATTTAATTTACATGGCTAATTTGGTCATGATAATCATGGTTCATGTTTCTACTATTAATTTCAAAACTTAAAATTGAAAGAAAATAATTACTAACCTCAAGATGTAGCTGAATAGAAATATTTGATTATCTCTGAAGAGTAAAATGGCGTTCTCGGGATCGTTGTTGGACTAATATTGAGGGAGATCTAATTTTAGAGATTCGGCCATGGAGAGGTGGAGGAGGCTGCTGGATCTGGAGGGGAGAAGAAGGATCCACATGGATTATTTATTACCGTATTTTACGCTCTGCACGGTAGAAGGATTCCCGTGTTGGTTAAATTGGACGCTCCACACGGTAGAAGAAATTCCGTGCGGCACTCCACACGGTAGAGCCATTACCGTGCGGCACTGTCTTGATCTGCTGTGGCCTATACCTTGCACGGTAAATCTGATACCGTGTATGTGTTCAACACGGTACTACCTGTACCGTTTTGGCTATTTCATCTAAATACACCTCTGTCTTGGCTACTTTTATTACAATTATTTATCGAATTACCAAAAAAAAATGGAATTAATTAGTCCGTCGACATACAATGAATAAGAAAATCATATTGAGAACATAAATGATCTTATATTACTAAAACTTTAGAGAGATGCGCAATTTAGGTTTGAAATTAATTAACTTGATGAAGAAGATGTCGCCTCTGATAAATTTAGGTTGCACGATTAAAGAGGAATCTAGACACCGACAATACATATGCAGTGATCGATTAATTGAAAACTTGAGCAATCCAAATTAATATACTCAATTAATTAAAAGCTTCAAGCTTGTACTCATGTGACGATCTGTGATGCTCACATGCATATATACAGTTTAAAAACCAAGATCGTGGTTTTTTCTGATAAGAAATCCATACTATAAGAAAAAAAGAGGCGTATGAATCATTGAATCGAGCCTCATAACATAAACTTGGTCAACTTTCAAGCATGTTATATGTTATTAGAGAATGTTTAGGAACCGCCAAATATAGTACTTTACGTGGGTGGTATACTGGTATCAGTCGTTAATTCGACTGGTACGCACCATCTCTAGCTTAAATTAGTAATGAAATGATTGTACAATCGACTTCCCAATAAAATGATTAAAGTTTAAAATATATATCAGACATCTCGGCATGAGAATATGAGATAATATATGGAAACCGGTTTTCCTTTGACTCATCTAGAGTTGTTTCAACCGAGGTGCTATTATTGATTTGATTTGTAGATTCAAAGATTCAGATAGATTTGCTGCGGATATAATATGTAATAAGTACCAATCCATTTTCATGGTATTCATTCAGTATTCATGTCTTAATATATATACTCGGTTTGTTAGTTTCTTTTAATGTGTACAAACTAAAAATGTTACAACTAGTTAAGTATTTATAAAAACTATTTTTAACTAACTTGTTTACTACAGAATCAATATATATTGTTTAGAATTTGTTTGATTTTTTTTTAAGAATTATCAGTCACACCTTAATATTTTTCATTATTATATGCTCAAACCAATATTTGTATGTAGTATTAAATCTACTATGTTGAGATATATTCAAGTGTATAATATAATAATATATTTTGCATTATTAATTTATGAGGAGGGATCCGTAGCCGCCATCAATTTTCGTAGCCGCTCGCAATCGCTCCATCATATCAATTGTAAATCGTCGATCCGGACGGTTGAAAACATTCTCCATACTAATATAGACTTGGAGACCAAATTTTATATTTTTTGGATTTTTTTTACTATTTTATCGGAAGGGTTGAAAATTGAATGTTTGTAAATCGTTAGATAAATAAATTTTCAATCCATTCGATAAAATAGTAAAAAGTTTCAAAAAAATGTAAAATTTGGTTTCCAAGTCTATATTAATATGGAGAATGTTTTCAACGGTCTGGATCGGTCATTTACATTTGCTACCATAGAGCGGTTGGAAGTTTGACGGCTACGGATCCTCATCTTAATTTATTATACGTTAAAAGCTACAATTTAATGTTAAGTCAACTAATGTTGCAAACGGTTTATAACTAGCTCAAGTGGCAGTTAAGTAGGATGACTTTAAAGAATTCATGTTTTCATATTTTTATGAAAACACAAATAGAATGATATAGTGTTGGATTAAACTCATCTCTTGTTTGACAATTTGAAAAACAAATTAGTACTAATCTTGCACAATTGAGTTTTGGTGAATTGTAGGTTCTATACAGGTACATGTTGAATATGCAAAGGCTCAAACATGCATGTACAAGTCAAGACAATCACAAAGACATTAAGAGCAAGTCAATTGGGCGTTTTCAGAGCCATGCATTACCATAACGCATGAACAATCCGTCCCAATAGATCCTCAATCCATCATAACGAGTTGCCCACCTGTCACAACAGGTTCCTAATTCGTTGTAACGAACTGAAGAGGAGAAGTGCTGAAGATAGAGGAGATTCCAGAGGCTTGCATTGCCATAACGCATCACCAATCCGTCACAACAGGTTCCTACTCAGAAGGGCCCAAAAGTCAGTGAACCAAGCAGAGAAGGGAAAATCTGAAAAGTTGCCAACTCGTTATAACAGGTTTTGTAATGGGTTCCCTATTATGTAACGCAAGAACAAAATTTCAAGACTGCAAGACTTCAAGAAGTGCCAAGCCTATATATACCTTGGGGGTACGGACCAGAAAGATCATCTAAGCCCTCCCCAAGCTTTCAAGCACACATTTGAGCATCAAAAAGAGCACTAAAGACTTCTCCTACAGCTACCTAAACATGAGAGAATTATGACAACTTCAATCATCTAATTGTCGATTCGAGAACACTTGTTTGTTAGCTTTGGTAGCCTTTTGGTGTGCTACATTGTGTTGTCAAGTAGTGCATCACTATCCTCGATTGTGTTGTCAATCAGACATTTTGACTTGTAGAGTTGTGTAGTCTCTTGCATAGGTTTAGGAATCTAATATTGGTTTGCTTATGCGAGAAGAAAACAAAGATATATTTCACAATTGTAAAAACTCTTATTGTTTAGTGGATTCGGTCTCGGAAGGAAGCTTTGATTTCGGGAATCCCGTGGACGTAGGCCCAGTTTGTATGTAGGTCGAACCTCGTTATGTTATTGTGTTCTCTTGTTCTTTGCTCTTTACTCTTTCTCTCTCTCTTTTGCTATACTTGCACTTTGTTATCTTAATTTGCTCAATTGTTCTTAGTGCTTGCTTGCTTGTGATTTTAGCTAGGTGATTAAGATTCAAAAGTTTGAATTATAATTGTTGAAAACACTTCCGCACTAACACTTAGAACCTCATTCTAAATATAGGACCTTTAAAGAGTTGAGCGCTGAACCTTGCCTCTAAATATAAAGAGGACCTTTGTGTAAAAAAACGTCTTAACTAATGTTTATATATCTAAGATTCTAAGTGTATAATAATTAATATATCTGTTAAATAAAACAAAAATTCAAGAAATTTGATAGTTGTCGACTCTGGTTAGTTATTATGCAGTTTGTTATTGTGTTAGAGACTACGTGGAAGAAGAATTTTGAGAAAGACTTGTGCATGGCAGGGTTTATGATATATATATGTTAAAAGCAAAAAACTATAATGATTGTTTGTAATAGGTAGTATTTTGTCTTTAGTTCTTATCATCAACTCTGTTGGTGCTAGACTGTAAGATTACATATTTGATTTAATGAAATCAGTTGAATACTACCCACTTTAGTCACACCAAAATAAAATAAAATAAAATAACTTAAACTCAAGACGTTCAAAATAAGCATACATATGACGAAAACTTAAGAAGAGAATTGTATCATGAATTTTGTAATCCATGTTTGACTACGACATTAAATTAAGTACATCACATGTAGTCATGTAGACACCAACACCCTCTCTCCTATCATGTTATATATTATGATACGGCAAGTTGCATCCAGAACCAGTTGAATTATTATTTTGATATCATCAATCAGCATCATAATGATGCATGCAAGTATATTATCTAGTATCTTATACCACGGAAGTTTTGGCCCCCGGTATTTACCAATACAAACCGGTACTGGTTTTCAGTCCATTAACACGCTTTCAAGGTCAAATTCCGCAAATGTATGTTATGTTAGTGCATAAAGATGTTGCCAAAAATTAGAAGGAGATTGAATTGATAGTGAAGACATTAATATTGACATTTATAATTTGGCGAGGGTGAGGGTGTTTTGATTGAATATTTTTAGAGACAATTTTCCAGAAGGAATTTGAAAATTTGTTTGTGTTGGTATATGAAGCAGGATATTTTTGTAACAACTTCCATTTTTTTTTTTTTTTGGTATTGTTATACAAATCTAAACCTCAACGGAGCACTTATCACCAGTGCATATAAAAAAGGCCGAGTTGGTTTTTCTAAACAGTCTGGAATGTAACAGCAGGCTGAAATGATATTCACAGTATATACCAACGCAAGGCCCATAAATGGAATGCATAATACAAGTCCGTTGGGGATTAGTATCCTCTGCGTATCTCATCCGTTCCGCACTATGCGTATCGCAATATGAACCGTCGGATTGAAGATCGACGCTCGACCGTCACTGATATGATTCAGGAGAACTCCTGTATTATTGAATCAGAACCATTGATATCAATCGAACGGTCCAAATCAAAAGATACGCACTCTGGATAGCGATTTCGCTACCCAGAGAATATCGTTCCAGTCCGTTGGGGAGGTGGGTATTCTAGTCAGATCATTTATCAATTCAATTATCTTCAGAGGAACTGATAACATAATAATAATTTTGTTCCGAAAATTGTTAGAGCTATTATTAATATTCTGATCTGAAAGAGCCCTTGTGTTTTGTTGGAAAAATGAGGGAACTTAAAGAGGGTGAATTGCTCTATATAAACCATTAATTAAAACTTATCTGATTTATTTTGTTTCCATCAACTCTTAATATATTTCAGTTAACCCAATCAAACTTGAATCATTCAACTTTACCCATTTTCCATTCAATTAAATTTTGCTGTTAAAATTTTTGCATGATTTAACTGTTTTTTAAAACTAGATCACATTTTTACCCTTCACAAAATTTTTGCTCTGAATATGAAAGGAAGAGAACTAAGTGTTTCTGGTCCATATTCGGATAAAATTCACAAGGACAAGGAAGTCATTCAAATTTATTGTAAGATCATTTAATTATGATGTTCCTTGGTTAATCGAAAAAATGGGGAAATGTTGAAGATAAAAGTGAACGGTGATGGACAATTTGACATGCGAGCGATTAATAAAAAAAAATATTCCCCATGATGTTTATCTGATGGGGGAGGGGGGCACTTCTTGAAATTTTGAACTTGATTCTCTACATTTCTCTCGCTGAGAATCTGAAACACTGAAACGATAATAACAAGATATGATTTGAAAACAATGGATTCAACCCCAACCCCAATAAGAAAGAATCTTGATCTATTGAAACAAGGAAAATATTTTGGCAATAACACGAATTCAGTTGCATTAATTACACATTATTATAATTACTATGTACATTATTTTTATTATTATGCATGATAACGCATCTCCTGACACGATTTTCTTTTTTCATTTTCTCCTATCGCTTAAACTTAATTCGAATAATAATATAATTAACAAGCATAATAATACGAATAACATGCATAATAACATAATTAATATTAATCACAACACATTTAATAAATTAATTAATTAACTTATTATGCACATTATTTGAACCATTTTACATGTTATTTGAACTGTTATGCACCGTTATAAAAATAAGTGTGAATAAATATAAATAACTGATATCAATTATGATATCGATATGGCGATACAACAATATGCATAATAACAAAATAATATATATAATAATTACAATAATATATAAATTAAATACAACTTAATTCGTCTAAGATGACCATGATATCCCTACATCATCTTCCTAAAACAAAATATAGAACAGGCCATGCGGATGTCAAGGGATCCAAGCGCATGTTTTTGTTATATCATATACTATTTTGAAAATCGGTGTTCCCTGAAACTGTGGATGGTGGCGCGTGTAAGTCAGAGCTTTGTGGTTTTAAATTGAAATTACTGCTACTGGTACCACTTTTGGTACCAGTCCTGATCAGATGGTAATGGCATTAGTACATCAACTTCTGGTACTTCCTTTGGGTTCTCGTTTGTTCGTAGCTGGTTCTGTTTGATGTAAAATGCTTTTGGTAATAAAAGTAGGCTGCCTTATAAGCTGCTAGTTTTAAAAAAACAAAAATTAAGTTATACTTCGTAAAATACATATTCATCCAAAGTTTTCATACTAAAATAATTGAAAAGACAAACCAAATGGAAACAAAGTTATTAGAATACTCCTTTCAAAAAGAAAAAATTTGTTCCCAGGATTAAATAGTTCACATGCTAAATTACAGAGAACACACAGCAGAGAACAGTTATGGTGAAACAAAAAAAAAAAGATTGCAACTAGAGTCTACCTCAAAACAAAGCTCTTCTGTTATCTCAATGGAAATTCCCAATGCCAATAACCCCCTGAAAAATTAAAATTTTGCAACAAAAAGGGTTTCTCTTTTACTTGCTATTTTACTCGCCGGGTGGGGCCACACCTTGCTTGAGCTTTTCCCTCTTCAACTTCTTCTTGGAAACAGGCTTCTTCTTTTTTGGTGGAAGTGTCCTTCGTGCGTAACTGTAAAGCGCATAATTTCCGGCAAGAAAGAGAATGAGAACTGTACTGACTATGAGCAACACCACCATGGCTGGGTTTAGGCCCTTCTTTCCCTCCTCAATAATGACATTACCCTGCAATTTTTGACACGTGAAATAATTAAAATCTGGAGTGAAAATAGATATAATATATAATCTAGTAAGGATGCAATATGACGATAATTTAGTAATAGTAATACATCCATAGCGAGTACCAAGCTAACAATACTTAAGAGTTGCAAATCGTCAGTTTTGATATATAAGAAAAAGAAGACCCACGATCATGCTCAGCAAGTGAAAAGTATGAAACAATTTAGATATTGATAATTTCATATAAGCACCGACGCAACTGGCTCCAAAGAAAACATGATCTAAACTATTGTTTCAGAGAGCAAAAACGAAATAAATTGTACTACCTAACGTATGCATAAGCAAGTTGAAGAAAAGAGAAAACAAAATTGTGAATATTAGAAGTTGTCCAAAACATTCTTTCTTTCTTTTCAAGATTACTACAACCTATCATTGTCCTCTACAAATTTCTGTTAATAACAGATGAAAAAAACGCTTAAAATTGCTAAGATACTACTTTAAAGCAGCAGCATGCTTAAGTATATGAATACCAATTCAAATTACAGAAGTAACACCGTACTATTATTTATAATGGCAATTTTAGCAGGATTCTGTTAACTACAACAATCATCTTGTAAGTTGTAACAAATAGGCAATATCAGAATCAAATGCACAGTTTAAACTATAATTAATGTGCCACCCTTAAATAGAGCACCTTTGTTGATTGATGAAGCAGAATTTTCTCCATAAATTTTGCAAACTGTACACATCTGGTAAGGATCCGTCTATAATTCTGCTCCCATTAAACATACAACTGACGTTGCGTGTTGGATTGACCAACTACTTAGGCAGGAATATGGTTTTGACAAAAGTTTCTACACTATAGCATATATAGTATGGCATCAATAATGCTTAATTTTAATTTGTTAATTTATGTTCGACATGATTGAGCTCTGAAGCCCTTCAATCCATTGAAAAGTGACCTAATTACAAAAATTCAATGAAGATCTAGGCAAATTTATGTCGAACTAAAGGATCGATTTTTTCCAATTGCATGCAATACAGATGCAACAACATATCCAAACTACCTCAATTTGCAGAATTTATTGAGTTTAAAAACGAAAATCGCAAGCAGTAGAAATCCATAAGTTGGAGAGACGTACCCCAGCATCGGAATAGGCGAATTGATCCGCCATGGCGAGACCCAAGGGAGAAGATCAGAATACGCTCCTCTTTCTTTTTCGAAAATTTCACAGGAAAAAAAGGTTATGTTTTAAGTAAAAACTTAAGAGCTGGTTTGTAAAATGAGAGCTTTAAACAGATCTACCTGCTCAGATCCTCGATCAGTTTATCTGATTTTGACGCGAGAGATATGGGTACTGGAAGGGGAGAGAGAGAGAGAGAGAGCGTGAGAGGTGGTTCGTAGAATTCACCTCCGTGGACGGTTTTAGTTCTTTCGGCCTAGTCTTCTACCACGCGCAGTATTTACGTAACATATTCATAGTGTGGTGATGTGGCGTGTTTTGGTTGGGTACAACACTAGTGATTACGTGGATTTTTCTGTTCGCGGTGAAGATCAAGCCAATATAAATTCGCCACGTTGATAGTAAAAAATTCGTAATATCTGATTGTAGGAATCTTATTCCAGATTTTTCTTACCCAAATATTTTCATATTTACCTTCGATTTGACGATTTCGAAGGTCTGAATTGGTAAATTATATTTCTTGGCATGGAAAAATAGTCACTTGCAAGTCCACTGATAGCAGGAATTATTTTGTGCCAGTTCTGATTTCTTTAAAATGGAAATAACAACAGTATTTCTTTAATATCAGAATAGAGACTTATTCCAATAACATAATTTTGCCAAACGCGTTTTGAAAAAATAAAATAATGGTAGAAGAAGTTATTTCGGTATACCACCATATAGATAGAATACCGAAATACAATATTCTGTATGACTAAGCAACCAAATTTGCAATAATTAACAATTTAATATATTATATATACTTTATTGTTATTGTTAATATTATTATATTATCTTTATCATTGAAATAATATTAATAATCACTATTAATTATTATTATTTTATTATTGAAAATGCATATTATTATAATTTTAATATTGTTATTATTATTACTATAATTATCATTATTATTCTATTATGTTGTATTATATTTGTAATTAATCATATTTTAGTATATTATATATAAGAGTAAATATAACTGTCCCCCATATTAGTGTCCCCCTTATGCGTCCCCCCACTCAAATACAATAATAAATTATTTTTAATTCTTTGTATAAATATTTTATTGAACAAATGCAATGATAATATTTTTTGAGTATAAAGACTTATACTAAAAAATATAAAGACTACTACATTTGATTATAAAGACTTATATGGGGGCGTGTAAGGGGGCTTGTAAGGGGGAACAGTTAGTTGTTTCCTATCTATAATTTATTATTATTATTATATTATCTTTATTATTAAAATAAGTACTATTAAATTAGTATATTATATATAATTCATTATAATGTTTATATTATTGCTCTTATTACTATTATAATTATCATTATTATTTTGTTATGTTGTATTATATTTGTAATTAGCAATATTTGAGTATATTATATACGTTATTATTATTAATAATACTATTCTTATAATATTATTGTGATCATCAATATTACTTTTTTATTTATTTAGGAAATAATGCATATGATTATTAATTGATTATATTGTTTAGTTTATTATTGTTATCATTATTATATTATATCATCATCATTATTGTTATCATAATTATCAACATTTCTACTATTTCAATTGACATTTGTCAAACGATAATTTCTCTCTTTCGAATAATAAAAAATATCTTCTTCTACCACTATTTCAAAATCACAATTTTCTATTCTTATCACTCTTCTAGTGTTATTTCTTGATTTGCCAAACAGATATGTAACATCTCTAATTTTTATGTAAGTTCAGCAGAAAGTTTTGTTGATTTTCTTTCTTGAGATAAATAAAAGATTAATTTAGAAAAAAAATATTTTTGTCAAAAATACAACATATATTGAAGATAAATATTATTTACATACTGCGTGATTTTGATATTTCATTTGTCGCAAAATTGATGAAATTGAACAATTCGTTAGAATTTTTTTGACTTCACACAAGCTAGTATTGTCATATATGATTTCAAACAAATTATGATAGATAGGAGATGAAACTCAATTAGAATATTGAGTTGTATTTTTTTAGAACGATTGAATTTTTGCATTAACTCACTACATTTGTCATAATCCTTCTTTTTCTGGCTTGGGACGCGTCAGTAGAAGAGGCCAAGAGAGTTGTTCAGCTTGCGACTTCAGAATTCCTTCAATAGTCTTCAACGTCGACTTTAGAAAGGCGTTCGATACATTAATATGGGAATTCATCATACAACTACTATCAAGAAAAGGATTTCCGGCCAGGTGGATATCATGGATACGAAATATCTTTATATCTTCCTCATCGGTTGTAAGAGTAAATGGCGAACTGGACCAACACTTCTATCACAAAGGGGGCTGAGACAAGGAAACCCGCTCTCCCCCCTCATCTTCATCTTAGCGGTCAATCTGCTTCAGGCTCTAATAACTAGGGAAAGCCATGAGTTTTTCTCCATATCTACCCTACACATGGAGGCACTACAATTTGCGGACGACACATTACTAATATGTGAGGCGCATCCTTCAAACCTAAGAGGGATCACCCAAGTCCTACAAAAATATGCACAGATTACTGGGCTTGAACTAAACCCAACAAAAAGTGCTTTCGTACCAATTCACATCCCAACACAATTCATACCAACTATCCGACATCTCCTATGTAACGCACAGAAACTACCCATGAAATATCTAGGACTTTCGCTTACAATCAGGAAACCAACTAAGGAAACCTATCTCCCGCTTTTGGAATCTGTCCAAAGGAAACTCCAGAGCTGGAAAGGAAAAATCTTATCAAAAGGGGGGAGATTGGTGTTGGTTAACTCAGTAATCAACACCCTCCCTCTCCACTATATGCAGGCATTTATGCTACCCTCATGGTTGCTCAAACACCTGGAGCGCATTAAGATGAGATTCTTTTGAAAAGGAGAGTTAGCAACCTCGAAGGGAGGATTCATGGTTGCCTCGGAGACAGCTTGCCTTCCCAGAGAAAGTGGGGGACTCGATATACTAAACCTACAAAAATTCAATAGTGCACTGCTCCTCAAATGGACATGGCACTTATACAATGACAATGACAAACTCTGTGCAGGCTTCGTGAGAAGGCACTACAATACACCCCCACTTCGCACGGAACATGGGAGCATCAATGCTAAATACCCATCCTTCTTCATAAGGGATATTATATCCTTACTGTCTTTCTTTCAAGCATCAATAATAACCGAGAGAGATGACTTACTATGGAGATGGACCTCGAATGGCCAATTCACGTCAAAATCAGCATACCGCATGCTTATAGAGAGGAGAGTTCGGTCGAACACATACCACATCACGTGGCGTTCCAAAGCATCGTGCAAAGTAAAAATCTTCATCTGAACGCTGCTCAAAGATAGACTACCAACAAAGGAAAACCTGCACAAATTTGGAGGCTCACACGATGCATTATGTGTGCTATGCGGTAGCACGAATACGGAATCAACAGACCACCTATTCCTTACCTGCCCCATTGCGCGAGCATTATGGAGCAAACTAGCAATAAGAACTATACCCCAGGATACCATCACACGGGTTTGGCAAAGTGACTTGACCTTCCGACAAGCGACAAGTAGCATCACACGACACACCCTTATTCAGGCAGCGCTTTGGACGATATGGAAGACAAGAAATAGGAAAGTGTTCGAAGGCCAAAATCCTTATTCAGGCATCATGCTGGCAAAGGTGCACGAACTGTTCGACGATTGGAGGAAGTAGTTCACCAATAAACTAGAATAATGCCATATTGTGGGTTACTATGTACATTCTCCCATCTAATCTTGTAAAAACTTTATTTTTTCATTAATAAAATACAAGAGATAGGCAAACCTATCTCCTTCAAAAAAAAAACGTTGCATCATGCCCAAACGATACGTAAATTTGATGGTATGTGTAATGTGTATAGGCATACGATTAAAAATAAATACTAATGATTTAATAGTAATTCCTAAAAGTTATATGTATATTTCCACCTGTGAGGTTCACGGCAAATCGTTTTTCTTTTTCCAATTCTATTGCACGGAGATAAGAAAAAATATAATTTTGCAAAATCGAGTGAGAGAGTGTTATTTAATTGGCATTTATTGACAATTTAAGAGGAAGGTGTACAATTTCAGATTTTGTTCAGTTGTATACCATTTGCACGTGGAATTTTACGGATGTGTAATCCTACTAATTAAATTAGTAGCTACCGATACATGTGAAATAGTTATGAGAAAATATAGAGGTGTTCGATACCATTATGAAAATAATAGTTTCTTGCAAAATAGTAAACAAAATGCCTCTTGCGAAATAGTAAAAATCAACTTTTCACCGCTTTAAAAAATAGTAAATTTTTTTTTTAAGAATGTGAAGTTTGATCTATCAAGAGATTTTAATACGAAGAACATGTTCAATGAATTGAACCGATCGTTTGAACTTTGAAAATAAAAATTGGAAGGCGAAATATTGCATAAGTGGTGCTTTGTGAAGTACCATAACCCCATTATTACGGGAAAATCATTTCCGATAAGAAATTTTTTTTGTGCAATTCTAAATGGGAAGCAAGCTTCTGTTATCTTATTGTTGAAATTGTGTTTAATTTTAGAAACAAAATTTTTAGAATTTGGCAAAAGATAGTAAAGTTTGGTAAATTTTATTTTTGTTTAAAATTTATGAAAATGTTTATTTGAAATAATCTTCAAATTAATTTATGTAAAATCACTAATGATTCAAAACTTTAATGAAAGTATAATCTGAGGGTTAGTTAAAAAAATCAAAACTTAACATTAATATGCAACAAAATCAAGATTTGAAATTAATAATAATAACATAAATAATTAATATTAATAAGCAGTAAATTACCTCTGACATTTATTATTTTTTAAATATCTCTTGTGAATTTTTTTTCAAAAAAACAAAATGTTTCTTGCGAAATTCGAACCTGCATTTCCATTGAGAGGCGAGACCTAGTATCACTTGTGCTTGACCTGCGATTCAATTGCATAAATAATTAATAGATCAAAATAGATTAGATGTACAAATAAAAGACTAATTTACTGTAAGATGAGATTAGATGGGAAGTAAGCTTTTGTTATCTTTTGTACAAGCATCAAACTTTGGTGATTGTGAATATATCTTTCAAATTTTAAAATACAAACGATCGTTTCGAACTGTTGAAAATATTGTTCATATTAAAATCTACTTGAAAATCAAAATTCATTTTTTAGAATTTTTAACTATTTTATCGAATGAATGAAAAATACATTGATCTAACGATTATAGACATATCACTATTGCAAAACACGTTTGTTGAGACGGATATTTGTGCATATAAAGACAGTTAAATTTGTCCGAAAATAAATCTACAGACGATAATAGATCTGTCTCAAGTTCGTTACAAAAATTACCATTTCAAACAATCTTAGAAACGGTGGAACAATCGTCTCTAAATTTTCATCCTTGAGACGAATCAACCTTCTGTCTCAATTCATCTTTCAGACGACTCGACTAATTCTAATAAAAAATTTAAAGACATCATCCACATTTCTAATTATTATAACAGAAATTGTTGTCCATACTCCTAAATAGATTCTTGTAGAGACGAACAAAACGTTAAATTACATTTGTTTCTTTGTACAATACAATATCATTTTTCAAATTATTTACAGTTTTAAAATCAAAATTAGGTGCTCATCCTGAAAGAGAATTTAATCAAAATTAGTGCAAAGTTGTAGTGAATATGTTTAGAAAAAAAAAATCACTGTTATTAAAAATTATTCAAGAGAGGTAAAATAAGAAAGTAATGATCTCCTACAATTTTGCACAAAATCATATATGAAATTTAGCTGTGATTAATTGTCCTGTAAAGGAATACAGTCTTGACTAAATCTTCAAACAATTTGTCAATAAATATAAGATTTTCATACTCCAAAGATGGCTTCACTACAATAACAAAATTCGGACTCGACAAAAGCTCATGACCACATTATCTTTCCATTATTCTGCATTTCTACTACCTATACATGAAAAAAAAATAAGAAATATAAGTTTTTTGGTAGTCTCAGAAATAAAATAAAAATGAAAAGTAAGCCTAAGAAACGAAATATTTTTTATCGTCAGTGAAATTAACTGTACAATAGATATTCTCTCCCTACGATAAGAAATTATTTGGCACTTAAAATCCAATTAGGCGTGCAAACGCACTCCGCGCATATACATGCGACAAAAAAAATCATCACCACGCGTCAAGTAGCGGAGGGAGCACGGAGGCAGCAGGAAAAATCAACGGAAAAAGAAAATTGGCACTCTTGCGAATGAGAAACGGAGAAACGGTGGCACTGTCTTCTTTACTGAAAGACGAAATACAGAGGATACGCGTTAACCATCCGAACAAACACACAGCGAGCGGTAGAAGAAATCGGCAAAAAAAGTTCCGCACTGTTGCGAATGGACAGTATAACGCGTCAATCATACGAAGAAACACGCAAACAGAAGTAGAAAAAATCGCGAAACAAAAAATTCTTCTTTTTTCTCGAATGCTGACAGAAGCTGCGAAAAAAAATTGGCACTGTTCACAAATGAACAGTGAAAATGTTCGACAATAATACAGTGTAATGTGCATGAAAACAACAATTTATGAAAAATATCATCATTCTTGCGGTTACCGCTAGTGTGTCAGTGCCCAAGGAAATTCACTGACACCCATCAAAGATAGTTTACAATTCACTATTCATCTTTCATATTCTGCTACAAGCAAATAAAGTTTAGTAGCAAAGGATGGTCTTGAGACAATACAATGTAATCAGAGAAATTAAAAATTAAAATAAAATAAACAATGGAAAATAGTTTATGTCAACATCAGAGATTATACTCCATAAAATCTGATCTACATCCACCTACCTATTGACTGATACTCTCACAATAAAGCACCGCATTTGATTAGTCTCTAACTCTCTCTTGGCAAAAAAAAAAATGTATCAATTATTAGCCTACAAATGAATAAAGTAATAAAACAAGACAAAAGCATATAAGTGATCAAACAAAGGGGTCAAATACTAGGCCAATTTAATTTCCAAATGATCAGGATCTTATGCACAAAATTATCAAAACCTCATCAAAAACCCCGATCAAATGCAAGGGAGCTCAAGAATATTTTCAAGAATTTAATGAGATATTTATGTGATTGGAAAGGATATTTGAGGCATAATATAGGCAAGTCATATAATTGACATATTATTAAATAATCACATATAATATTTTGGAATTAATAAAAGGTCAAAAGCCCAAGAAATTTGGTCAAGCTATATACCAATAAATTCTACAGAAAATTTGTGAAATTTTTTACTTTTTCACTAAAAAATTCTACCATTTGAGCCTCCAAACAATTCAAAACCGATTTGAACAAATTAAATTCGAATTTTTAAAGTATATGCAACAGTTAGGTGTAATTTGGGCCTCTATATCAATTCCTAAATATTTATGGGCTTTGAATGGGCTTAGTTCACAACTACGCTATATAACTCAAAGGGCTTGTCAGCCTCTTGGCTCATGTAAACCATGCTCACCCAAATACTAAACAAATGGGACGCTGAGTTTGTGTCTCATTCAACCCGACAGAGGGGCCTCACACTGCCAGTGTTTCAATTAGACGTTGCCCAAGACTGGATGTTGCTTGTGTCAGTGACACATTACCCCTCTAAGCAACTTGATCGAATTCGAAATCCCTGGCCAAAATGAATTAAAAGAAAGAAGAGAGAGGAGATGAACTCGACCATCAGATCTTTGACACGTGTTTAATCCAACGATCCCCATCTTTCTTCTTCCTCTCGACTGAACTGCTTTTGAGCTTAGAAACTGGACACCTCCAATGGGAATGATCTCTGTATCCTTTGAGAGTTAGCTTACGAGTTATATGCCAATCAAAAGAGGAGAGTGAGGAGATCATCATGGTAATCATCAATCAATTCAAAGCTCAAAGGGAAAGGAAAGAAATCAAGCTCAAACCTGCATGTTCCAAATCCAAACTTGCAATCTATGATGCTAGAGCTCAATGCAAGATGCTTGGCATGTTCACAGAGGTCCCACGATGTCATGGATATGCTTGGTTCAGCTTGAAAGTGACTGAGGATGAAGATCACCATTGAGTTCACTCGGGACCAAAATGGATAATGCACTGTGTCAATTGGAGCTAGCTCAAGTCAATTGGGGATGTTCTCTAGTCTCACAGCACCTAATTGGGAAAGTATGAAGTCTAATTGGGAATAAAGGGAACCCAGATAACAAAAGGCCAATTTAATACTCGAAATAAGGCACAAAGGAGTTATTGGTGTCAACATCACTCTTCAAATGATTTTAGAAGCTTTTAATGTCCAACCAAATCAGCTGAGGTCAGTAAAGTACACCTGAAGGACATTCTAGGATGTTGTAACAGTCAATTGGGTGAAAGCACATGAATTTATGCATTGTTGGCACAATCTGCACTCTAACTCAAAATGAATCAATGGTAATGATCAAAGATGCCCTCTACAACTTCTAGAAGATTATTTGCACCCAAATAACAGAATGGGACCCACTTGGCACCTGAAAACTCAAAGTTGCAACATGACAAGCTTAGCTAAACCAACCTATAAATACATGTATTATGCACCAAATCAAATGACCTTTCTTTCTCTGTTTAAATTGTGAGAGTGATCAAACTTGCTTTGCATTTGCCAAGTCTTTGTGCTCTCGCCCTAACATATCATCTGAAAATTCAGGTGAGTGATGTTGAATTTGGCAGAGAGGATGCCCTTTTTCACATGTTTTGCTTTATAAATTATGTAAATTGCTTGCTTGTGAAATGAAAAATCAAATTTGAAAGTCTCTTGATCTTGATTTTTGTTGTTTAGGTCTAAATTCAAAACCTTTATGCATGAAGTATTTTGATGATTGATTTCTGATATTGCAAAAGATTCAAATAAGCTTTTAAAAAATAAATTTGAGTTCAATTGATATATTCTCTCTTTTGAATTCATCTCAAACCAGATCAGACTCAAAATGCCTTTTTATTTCAAAACATTCTCTTTTGAGTTGAAACCCTTTCCGATCCGGTGATGAGCTATAAGAAAGTCATTGAGTCATATGCAGACACTAAAAGTCATAAATCAGGCACTAGGATCAAATTAAATCAAAGCAGTGTCTTATTTACCCTCAAATACTTCTCATGTATTCAAATCCTTCAAGCACTTGAAATGAATTCCTTTTTGTGTTTCCTCTAAGTCTCAATGTGTATAATAAGTTTTATGCCACTTCAAAATCAAGTTTCAAATCTTTAAAACTCAAACCAAAGCCAAATTACCCTTTTCAGCCTTTTGATCCAAAGTTGTCAGAGATTTGTCATTTTTATATGTTTCATTTCAACTCCAAATCCAAAGTTCTTTTGCAAACATGTGCATCATGTTTGTATAAACCTCCATAAATAATTTCATAATTTTTGGATAAATGGTTTTCAAATTGAAGCCAGTATTGTACTTCACTAAAATTATAATCATAATAGAAGGATGTACTAACAATTTTATTCGGAGAAGTTAGGACTTGTAAGCTCACAAAATTGTTACATAAACTGATCGCGACAGAACTGTTACATAAATTGATCGTGTGTGTGCAAGTGTATACCAAACGACCTAAATTGAGCTAAATTCTTCCATTTTATTAGTATTTAAAGTAACAGTTAGAACCAAATTCAAAGTTATAATTAGATGATGTTTCTAAAGAACTAAAGAACTTTTCGAACTGACCTATTTCATCAGTAACATTTATGCTTTCTTCCAAGCTTCTCAATTCTCCATAATATCTCGAGCCACCTTCTGCTTGAGATACGAACCACTTCTAGAAGCTCAGTCAGGACAGCTTCTTCACGAATTCAAAATGATTCCTTTATCCTTTCAATTTGACACTTTGTGTACTTCTTACTAACTGCAAACACATCAAATCGATAAATTAAGCACGAAAATTTGAAATCCCTTCACAAACTGCCATCAGGAATCCAATCTTTTTTTCAAAATTCTCACTCTTTCTACCTAAAAAGGAGCTGCTGGCGCAGGAGAAACGCAAAGATCTCAAGATCACTAGCATATCAACAACTGTTTGCAATTCAACCTCTATTTACACCAATATGATTCAACTCTCAATCAATTAAATTGTACAAATGGACAAAAAAAATGACACCAATTATTTGAGTTCACGAGATTACAATCTCTGACAACAAAAAGTTCATAACAGGTCAAATCATTGTCAGCATATAGGGACCCGCTAGAAGTGATACTGAAAATATAAACCCACATAAGCTATAGAGATGAAAACAATACCCTAGATAACCTCCTATTGATAATATTTCACTATTTGTAATTCAATGTATCTCCCTCTCTTTCTACCTCTCTAAAAGGAAATGTGAACTAACCTTGGCTGCTGGTACGATGCAGAGGCGACGATCGACTCAATCTACGCCACCAGTACTCCGAACAGTGACAACGCCATCCCCTTCCATTGCACCAGCGGCGGTGTCGCTTCTTCGCATCTCCATGGATGAACATCCACCAACACCTTCTATGATTTGTTCGACAGAGAGTGGGAAGAGAAAGGGGGAGGTGATGAGTTTAGGCTTTGTTCTTGTAGAGAGAGAGAAGAGAAAAGCAGCAAGGATGTAGAGATGAGATTTTGAGAAACGGAAGAGGGGAACTCGAAAGTTTCACTACGAATTTTCCTACCAAAAATGCCTTTCAGAAAAAAATCTGAACGACTGTCTAACTTAGCAATCAATAATTTCTATTATGTGTGATCGGATGTCTATCTAGGCGAATAGTTGTCTAAGTATATGAGTAAATTTGCACCGTTAAATTTATGAAATCAAAAATTTATGATCGATAATAAAATCGTTTCTCAAATTTACCTTTCAAGACAATTTAAGTAATTTTGTCAAAAAATCAACGAGAAGAGGAAGAGACGTAGGTTTTTTTTATGGTGGTGCTAAAAATAGAAATAGAAAAGAAGTGGCGCCAAAAAAATAGAAAGAAGAAGTATCTACAAAGAAGGAAATAGAAAAGTGGCATGGAGGGTAACTCAGACTACTCCGTACTCAGGAGGTGGAGGTAAAGGGAAGGGGAGGGGAAAGTCAACCCACAACGATATTGTGTTGAATTTTTTTTAGAGGGTAATGTGTTTCAATATTTCGAGAAACTGTAGCAACATTTCCCCTTGGAATACAATAGTCTAAAGGTGCACTTGTACCGGTACCACCCCGCTCGGAAACTTATCCGTTGTCGAGATTTTCTCATGGTAGGGATCGACCGATCATGACAGATGTAGAGGTTTTTAGATATGGGGCACAAATCTCGACACAGTCAACAAAGCGCGGACGACACACGCTCCTTGTAGCGCGATGCGATAGCTTATCTCATTCACACCTCGCTCCACGCCTCCACTTAGTGTTGTCAAACATTTATAACGGCTACAGAAACACCTGCTTCTGACTTTGTTCCATTCCACATAGCGATACAGGATTGATTTACGTTTAATGTTTCGTTGAAGAGACTAAAGAAATTTTTTTTGTCGTGTAACGTTCTGTCAGACCAAACGTTCAAAATGATCAAAATGTTAAAAAGTTTTGATCGTTTGAAAACGACACTAATCACTTGCCAGTTGCACTACACATACCAAAAGTTGGAGAAAAAAATAATGGCAAAAACTTGGGTACTCCAAAAGATGGGTGCACTGGATACTCTGACTCATCTTGTCCATTCAATTCATTGAGATTGGTGAAAAGTGATTCACTTTAATTTTTGTTGTGTTTTCCAAAGAATCGATTTTCACCGATCTCGATAAATTGAACGGTTCAGATGAGCCAGAATACCTAGTGTATCCAACTTTTGGAGTATCCAAGTTTTTGCCAAAAACAATTTACAGATCAATATACTGCAAATAAATTTGCAAATTGAATAACAAATATATATTTCGACCTTTCAAATTGAAAATAATGCAAATCCAATAATATATATATAGAGAGAGAAATGCTATTATGCTTTGCAAAGCACGTGCTTTGAAATTGTGGATCATTGGATCTTCAATCATCATGTGCGCACGAATCACAAAGCGTGATCTAATGATCCACAATTTCAAAGCACGTACTTTGCAAAGCATAATAGCATTTCTATATATATATATATATATATATATATATAAAGTTTTCAAATTGAATAACACATATATACATGAACTTCACAAGTCACAACATTCATTTATAAACCAGAACTAACATACTGCAAGTCTGCAACATTAACTTCACAAATAAAACAAAAACTAACATGAACTTCATAACAAACTTCCTAGCAAGATGAACTCATAGTCCCAGCGAAGCTCAACTAGTCCCAAGCTATCTTCTCATATATCTTCCTCAATCAATGGTAAAAAATAAAAGCTTTGAAAACAATAAAGCACACACATCATCATAGAAGAATCATGGCTTGAGACTAAGGAGCCTAAGAGCTTAACACTATAGGCTTCATCTTAATTTATACATGTAGAATCTAGGGGGCCTAGACGCTTAACTAATTTTTGCTCGGTTCAACCAACTAGGGACCTAATTGCAAATTTCATAAATTATGGCAAGCAATTCAATTGAGCAATTCAACAAGCAATTTGGATAATTCCCTAATCAAGCAATTCAATCACAACTCAATTCAATTCACAAACAAATCAAGCAATTAAACTAATTGAATTGAGTAAATATAAATAGAGATAAGGGAAGAGAAAATGACTTAATAGCGTGTTAACGGAGTTCGGCTTACACAAATGGCCTCGTTTACGTCTTCGGGTCCTCGACGCCCCCACTTCTTGCGGTAATAAGCCTGGTCCGCTCCACTAAACAAAACACTCGTTGTTTAGCGTACAACTTCAGAATTGGGACTCTCTTACACACACCGGTGGAGCCGCCAACCCTAACCCGACGCCGGACTTTATCTTGCTTACACACATCGATGGAGAATCGAGCCGACTTTCTTGAACTCACTTACACACTCCGGTGGAGCTCAAGGCAACACACACACTCACAAATTGACAATTGGCTAATTGAAAGATTAAGCTAGACTATCAAGACTAAGCACTCAAACAAACTCTCTCTCTAAAATCCCTAGATTAGATTTAGCTAATTAAACTTGGAAAAGAGCAAGGATTTAGCAAGTAGAACTAAGCTCAACAATGGTGGGCAGAAAGGTTTTGAGTTAATAGAAACAACATAAATAATTATTGAGGGAGAAGGGTCTATATAGGGTTCAGCCCTGGCCAAAAGCATTTTTGCGCCAGATAGCGTTATAACACTATTTCATGTGTTAATCATAGCATTATAACGCTATCTTGGGTCAGGACAAATAATGTGACCGTTGGATTTTGATCGTACAACTTTTACATAGCGTTATAACGCTAAGCAATGTACAAAACATAGCGTTATAACGCTATCTTGTGTCTAGACCACAAATTTGATCGTTGGAATTTTATCTAGCGTTAAAACGCTAAAAATAGTGTTATAACGCTATTCCAAATCTACATAGAAAAATTCCAGAACTTAGTCAACATTTTGGTTTTTGGTCACTCTGGCGTTATAGCGCCAAGTTCTCTGGAAATTGGTGTAAATTATTTTGCTACTAATCCAAATGATGTTTTTGATCAAATAAAGTTTATATTCCTAAACTTAAGTTATATTTAAGATATATTCTTGATGTTTTGAAATTTTGTTGATTCAATTTCTATTTTAAAATTCATTTTAAACATTTCAGCTTTCTGGCGTTATAACGCTATCTTGTATCGATGTCTGGTTTCACTATTTTTGGTCAGGTAGCGTTATAACGCCATGATAGCATTATAACGCTATGTACTGTCTGGTTTGAATTTCTTTGCTCTTTTTACTTCCAAATTTAAATAAACTAAAATCTAAATAACCTAAGCATATCTTCATTTTGATCTTGATCTTCTAGTCTTGATTGTCTTGATCTTCAAACGACCATAACTTTTGACTCGTAACTCTGATTTCAGCATTCTTCGTGGCGTTGGAAAGCTCATGACAAAATCTACGGCCGATACGGGGCTATCCCATACTAGATCACATTTAGGCCCATCGGAGATCGTTTGAAGCCTCAAAACTTCTCTTGAAGATTTCCTACAAAAATTTCTCAAAAGACAAAACTTTGTAAAATTCAAGATCGTTTTGCAAATCAACAAATACAAGACATTGTTTGAGCCAACAACACATACTTGATCTCAAGTGTTCCTACTAGCAATTGAACAAGTCAAGCAAGTACTGTTACTGACAATTCAACAAGTCAAGCAAGTACTGCTACTAGCAATTCAACAAGCCAACATTTAAACAAACCAGCAATTAAACAAGCAAGCAAGTACTGTTACCAGCAATTTAACAAGCCAACATTTAGACAAACCAACAATTAAACAAGCAAGCAAGTACTACTACTAGTAATTCAACAAGCCAAGCATTTACTGCTACTAGCAATTCAACAAGCCAAGCATTTACTGCTACTGGCAATTAAACAAGCTAGCATTTAAACAAACCAGCAATCAAACAAGCAAGCAAGTATTGCTACTAGCAATTCAACAAACCAAGCAACTGTTGTTACTGGCAATTCAACAAGTCAAGCAAGTGTTCCTATTAGCAATTCAATAAGTCAAGCAAGTACTGCTACTGGTAATTCAACAAGCCAACATTTAAACAAACCAGCAAGCAAGTACAGTATGTAAAATATACATACGCATTGTCCTCTGAAATATCAAGTTCACTAACTTCTGATTCTATTTCTACATTAGTCATTGGAGCAAGCCAAGCCAAGCAAAATAAAACCTGATAATAATAGCAAGAAAAATGCAAGTAAAAAAAAAAACAAACTCAAATATTGTAAAAATAAACCAATGTAAGTTCAAGGTTACCTTATTTTGTTTGAACTTCCAAATATGCTTTCCTCTCTCTCTTTCCTTGTTTCTTTCTTTCTATGTTTGTCTCGGTCTAATATATAATAGCAAGGATTCTTCAAGAATCATGATTGAGGTTGTTCCCTAATGCCTCAACCTCACTAGATGATTGTGACTGGTGGTGACGAGACCCTCAACGACGATGCCATTACCAGTCTCTAGAAACCTACCTAAATAGATCCATCAAATACACGGGTCTGATGACATCTCTTAGCCAAGACAAATAGACAATAGTACACTACAACTGCATGTGCAGGTATATATGAAAACTTGGCTATGGATTCATTGAACAAGGTCTCGACAACCAGTCACAAGTCACAGCAAGGCAAAAATATGGCTCCATGGTTTACAAAGAAATGGCGAAGGGTTGATTGTTGTCTGCTGAGGGTCTAAAAGGAGTACAAAGTCATATAGATTTGGAGTTGCCACCGTCATGCATGGATCGACGAGACAGTAACACAAACCACAAGGGATTGTCATGGGCAGTGTGCGAGAGAGAGACATAGAGAACAAGGAAAGCGTGCGAGAGAAAGAGGGAATGAAGCAAAGCATCAAGGGTTTCACCTTTTACCCCTCTTTTTCTCCGTCAGATCTCCTCTGCAGTTCCCTCTATTCCAAAAGTGTACAATATTGAACGACATAGGGCTGTTATCCGAGCGAGTTGGGCCTTGCTCAAACTCGACTCGTGAATTATACGAGCTAGCTCGACTCGAATCACCAATGTTGTTTCAAGCTGAAAATTCAGCTCGTATTCGACTCGTGAAAAACTCGAGCCGGCTCGTAACTCGTTAATTAGCTCGAATTTATAATTTTGTTTGCTAAAATCTTTATAAAATTATGTCGTTTATGCATTGAAACATTGACTAGAGCTGATTATAAAATCGATTATAATTTATATCAATATAAAACAGAAAAAAAATTATGAAAAAGTTAAAATGAAGGTATCAACAAATTACATATTATGTTAGGAGAAAAAAATATGTGCAGTACAATAATCTGAGCAAGTTAACGAGCGAGTTGGCAATAACTCGAACTCAGTTCGTAAATTATACGAACTACACAACTCGAGTCAGATTTGCTCGAGTTAAATCTGAGCGAGTTGATAACGAGCTAAAATTCGAGCGAGTCACGAGTCGTGAGTTTTTTGTCGAGCTCTAGAACGGCATAACGATATTAAACAAACGAAACTCATCTATTCTGTTGTTGTTCCGTTCAGAAAAAGAAAATCAGAAGTGGCTCCGTAGTTGTTTCGTTGAGCCAAACAAAACCAAAATGAACTCTGTTGACGTTCCGTACTGTCCAAACGGACGTTAAAACATTAAAACGGCCCAATATTGACAGCCCTGCCTCCAGCCGTCCACCCCTCTCCCGTTACTTACCCCGTCAGTGTGTAGTTCCATATTTTCCGAACACAACTTCCACACAGACCCCACCTGCCTTATCAGTTATTATACTCTTTTATTTTTTACTTTTACTTTCTGATTTCATTTATTTATTTTCATTTTTTGGTTTCTTATTAATGCTCACTTAACGCCTCAACGGTGTCTTCTTGGCGCATTCCTCCCCGCATTCATTATCTCAGCCTCCCGCGCTTCTGTGCATTGCTAGCTTTTCCATACACCTGGTCCAGTGTGTTCAGCGTTGTCAAGTCCTGCCTCTGAAAACTTGCTCTGTATTTTGGTCTGTGAAACCAGGTCCATACAATAATTTTTCTCGTCTATCCCCGACCGGTTTCCCTCCAACCCCATGTGCGTTTTTTAAGTCTTTAATTCCACACTGTATCAATTCATCTCCATTGATCTATTACCGGAGAAATCCATTGTAATGTAAAACTGGATAGTGGATAGTGGATGAAATTCCTTTGTTTTCAGATAGAAAATGTGATCCAAATAAAATTGAGCAGTACACACTATAGAGTGTAATGTGAAACTGGATTGTGGATGAAATCTCTAGTTAATATAAACTAAAGGGAGCTTTAGCCATTAATTTCCAAAAAACAAAAGAAAGTAGAGCATTCATATATTCCTAAGCTCACTTTTTTGTCTAATGGAGACAAAAAGGAACCGGCCTTTCTTCCCCACAATGGTGATAAGCAAACAAGAATCTTTGTTACGCAACGATAAACTAATGCCTATCTACAACTCATTTTCCCATTAGCCAAGTGAAAAACAACAGTGAGATCCCAATTTTCCTCCATTACATAAGCATTGTTGACTATCTGCTCTATTTATTGAGTGAAATCTGAGACTCTTGAAAGTATCTTAGACTCTTTCAATGGCCATCTCTTTCCCAACAATGCTTGCACTGGTACTAACAGTTCTTTCAACTGGCGTGATATCTGATAAAGAGAGTGACAGGATCTGGCAACTCCCAGGTCAACCTGCCAATGTCGCTTTCTCCCAGTACTCAGGCTATGTAACCGTCGACCCACGACATGGCCGTGCACTCTTCTATTGGTTAGTCGAGGCAGTACCTTCCGTAGGACCTGACACAGCACCACTAGTTCTCTGGCTAAATGGCGGGCCAGGCTGTTCCTCAATTGGTTATGGCGCATCAGAGGAGATTGGTCCTTTTCGGATCCAAGCTGACGGGCATAGCCTTTATTTGAACCCGTATTCTTGGAACAATGGTGAGCAATTAAGGATGATTGTAGTTTATAAACAAAATATATATATATCAAAATGGATGATTACAGTACATAACTGATAGTTTTTTTTGTGTCATTGGCGGTTCGGTATGATTAATTTGTGATCCACTTTGGTGAATTTGGAGAGCAGTTGCAAATTTGCTGTTTCTGGAATCACCTGCTGGGGTTGGATTCTCTTATTCTAACTCATCCTTGGATCTTTTTACTGCTGGAGATCAGAGAACAGGTGTGAGTTATCTGAATTCATTTTAAAATTTATACCGGACATAATGCAATCTTATTCTTCTCATTTTGATTAAATCAGTACTTTTATACTAGCTATGGATGCATATGCATTCTTGGAAAAGTGGTTTGAGAGATTCCCCAAGTACAAGTATAGAGAGTTCTACATTGCTGGAGAAAGCTATGCTGGTAAAATCAGAGAGTACATTTAGCTTTATTTACATAGTGCATTATTGAGATCAGTTCAAAATTGTGCAGTACAAGAATATCAATTATACAATCGAAATGTTCAATCTATTAAATTACAGGGCATTATGTTCCCCAACTAGCCCAGTTCATATATGGCAAAAACAAAGGCCTTCAAAATCCCATCATTAATCTCAAGGGCTTCTTGGTAATTATCTATCTCTACCTACATCTAACATAAAATCCATCCTTCCTTCAAATCGTTTCAAGAAATGTTTATCATCCTAGGTAGGCAATGCAGTTACAGATGATTATCACGATTACATTGGCACATTCGAGTACTGGTGGACCCACGGGCTAATTTCTGATGCTACATATCATAACTTGAGAGCTACGTGCATGCTAGATTCGTCAGAACACCCTTCGATTGAGTGTGTGAGGAACTTGAATATAGCAAGTACAGAAGAAGGGAACATAGATCCGTATAGCATTTATACTAAGCCATGCAATAACACAGCAGCGCTCATGCTTGGAATTAATGGCAAATATGTAAGTTCAACTAAACCATTTAAAGTTTGTTGCATATAATTGACTACTTCACAATTTTACTCTATTAACATTTTGTTAGCCATGGATGTCAAGAGCTTATGATCCATGTACTGAGCGGTATGCAAAGACTTATTTCAACCTGCCTGAAGTTCAGAGAGCTTTTCATGCAAATGTTACTGGCATCAAATATGCTTGGGATACATGCAGGTTTGTCTGTGATTACAAAACAATCCAACTTTTATGGTCCATCTTGCATTGCTAATTCTATACTTCTTTGTTTTCTACTTTGCCGGGATACATTTAGTCTTGTAAGCTATATAGGTTTCTTGAAATGCACATAATTTGTAAGAAAGGATTGTGTTTACTGTTCAATCAGGGACAAAGATGGGATTTAACTTTGGGGTATCTGGTCATGTCTGTAGTTTGCTTCTATCTTCAAATGATCATTCTTATAAAATACAGTTTAAATACCGACTCCTTCTCTTATTATAATACTTTTTTTCCTTTAATGAAAGTTTTTATTGAACAATAAACATTCAAGTTAGGATTCCATCCCATCTCCTTCTCTTTGTTCAATTGTTTTCAATTGGTGATTTAAGAAATGATCAGTATTTCACATTCACGGCAAATTTGTAAATCAGACTATGTCTGCGCTTCAGTAAAAATCTCATCTTTATGAACTCTTTGCATGTTTCTTACAAGAAAATTTGTTTACATTTTCTTATCTTTTTTTCAGTAACATAGTAGGAACATATTGGGCCGATTCACCCAGATCCATGCTTCCTATTTATCAAGAGCTTATCGCTGCCGGACTGAGGATATGGGTTTTTAGGTAATTTAAATACCTCGGATTTGTTTCATGCAATTGGACATTTTGATTCTTAGACATTACTATTGCTTCTAATTTGTTCATTATTTGGTAGTGGTGACACTGATGCTGTGGTACCAGTAACTGCTACTCGGTATTCTATAGATGCTCTTAAGCTGCCAACACTTGTCAACTGGCATCCTTGGTACGACAGTGGAAAGGTTAGTCCATTTGTTTTAAATATAACTCATTCGCATACCAGACACACTGTTTGCATATGATACAGCCCTCTGATGTCTCTACATCTTAATACATGTATTTATTGGTATAGGTTGGCGGGTGGAGCCAAATATACCAAGGGTTAACTTTTGTGACAGTAACAGGTGCGGGCCATGAAGTGCCACTGCATCGACCCCGGCAAGCGTTAATACTATTCAGACACTTTTTGATAAACAAACCGATGCCTCAGTACCCACTTTGAAATAAGACAAATTGCTGTGAAGTGTAGTTTTTCATTTGTTAGATTATTTTCTATATTTGATTATTTTAGCCATTGTACACCATTTGTTGAATCAGGGCTAGGTAAAATAAGAATTTTACTATGATGTTCCTCAAGCAAATTTTGTTATGGTATTCTCCACTTCCGTAATGTTGAATCTTTCATATATTAAATTCAAACCATTGATTGATTGATAGGAGATAAATTAGTAAACCAGCATTCAATACTAATTTATTTTTATATTTGTCAAAAAGAAGAACATCATAGCAAAATCCAATAAGTTGATATTGTTTTATCGAGTCAAATAAGTTATTGGTTATTATGTAACGCAGTATATAAGACATTTATTTCGAGAACTATTGAACAATTAATTAATTAATCAATTAATTAATGGATACATAATGCGTTAATTTGATTGATTTATTCGGCCACATTCATCTTCTAAAACAATTGCAACTTTTGAATTTTTCTGGAAAATTGATCAAGTAAAATTCTTCATCATAAAATTAGATGGATGAAACCATCTTATTGAGATGGATTAAAGTTCGCATTTCATTTCTAATATTCCCTTTCGGAAAAGTTATATTTTCTAAATGTTTTTAAATAAATTTGAAAAGTATATAGTTATTCTATCCATATATACATTATAGGTCGTGTGTCATATTCATCCAATAAGTGTCATTTGATACACCATTGATCATTAAATCTAAATTACTCATGCAATTTCAATGGTATTTGATTATGGTGAAAAAACAAATTACGAACTATATAACATTTGAAACGCAGTAATCAATATTTTTTTAAAAAGGTGATTTGTCAGACATTAATCTATAAGTTTAACAATTCTTAAAATGTGTTGTAATTACCTTACGAATTTATTAAAAAATGGTCGAAATCGGTACATGATAACAGATAACAGGAGGTTTCCAGCAAACCTGCCAGAATCGATATTGCGCACAAGATATGTATACAGTATACACATTATCATATGGATCCCACCGATAATTCTTTTTAGAAAAAGATGGAAGGTACAGCCTTCCAAATTTCATATATACGATCACATAATGTGATCTTTTCGATTATAAGGAAAAAATGAAAAAATATACGAAATAAGAAAAAACACGAACGAAAAATACGAAACAAAAAGAACTAAAAATAAATTACAAAGTACAACACGAATAAAATCTAGATTTTGAGAAGATAGGGAGATTATTCTCAATGGCTACCGGGCTCCCAAGACCTTCACCGCCCAATGCGGTCTACCCCGCTCACCGCGGCCTACAACCCCCATTGCGGCCTACTGTCGTCCTTGGCAGCCTACCATCGTCAGATGTCTTGCGTACACCTCACTTCCTTGTTTCTTGTGGGCGAATACTGGCACTGCACGGATCTCCGACGCTTGTCGTCGAACAATCTTGCTTGGTTGTGCTTGCAGGGGCTCGCACCTTCTAATGGCCTCGTTGAATCTATAAGGAGCCGCTGCCCGTCCAGCTACATCTCCATTGGGTGTTGCATATCGCGGATCTCCTTTGGTTAGGATTAGAGCTTCAATTATCTTCTCACATCCGCCTTCTACACTTGGAGCTCGGTACCACCTTTGTTGAGGAGAAATTCATCATGTGGTGCTGAGGAAAAGAGAGAAGGAGAGAAAAAATGTGTAATAATCGCCTAAATCAATAGAAAGATGAAAATAACTTCAAGTTCAATTAATATTTTAATACCAATTGCCACAAGATTATAATTTCTTTTGTAAAATACCTAACAAAAATATGTTTATCTCGTGACCTCACAAGTCACAATTCAATCAGGCATCGAAAGATGAGGTTCGGATCTTCTACCACGCAAATGGTATGTGTCACACCCCACAAATAAGAAACAAGTCGGGAGTGATGGTTCCCGCAACGTGTGCACGAAGACATGCACACATAAGGCTTAAAGAATAAATGAAATAAACAATTAAAGTAAACAAATCAGTGACACAACACATAACAAAGTATAAATTTTATTGATCGCAAACATTTCATGTACATACAACAAAAGTGTATCAGAGTAGCGGAAGCGGAAGAAAATAAATAAACTAAAAGAGAATGGCCCCGTTGATATATCGACGACCGTTCATCTATCTATCCTAATGTGAAATTGGAGAAAATAAAAGTAAGAAAATCCAAAAGCAAACGCCTGTGATCTTTGTCCTAAGGCGCTCTCGTAAAAAGCTTCCATGCTCCTCACCTGGACCTCACAATCACCGTGGAAACATGAGTAGTTATAAATTACTTAGTGCGGATTTAGATACAGCCTTTGAGCTTATATCTTTCTCTATTATTGGATCCAAATCAACACTTGATAGGTAATTAATCACATTTTAAAACTAACATTTTACTTAAGTTGTTATTTAGAAATGATTTAGAAACTTAACTAAGTTTGAAATAAATTGTTAAAGTAAAGTCGTTAAAAAAATTCAAAAGAATCTGAATAGTACTAAAAATATACATATAGTACGGAATGAAACAAGCACCCAAAAATCAACCCCATTTGTAGAACACCTGAATTTGTCCTTAAGCGAGCCCGTGTTATCGGGGCCCACTTAAGTTTTTCTAAGCTGATGCATCGCGCGATGCAAATGCATCCAGGTCGGCCAACTTACAAACTTAACGAATTCGGAATCCCAGGGTAAAATAACCCTAGAATACTGAGCGGCCTCAGGACACGCTTGTTGGTAAAAAACGAACTCGATGTCTACCTCACCAAAAGAATAAAAAATAAATAAAAACCCTCGGCCTCAATTTCCATATCGAAATAAGGAACCGACTACCCGTACATAAAAAGAATAATAAAAGAGTCTTCATGTACCAAGCAGGGACCAACGTGGAGCTCCAGCCTTTCCTTGTACTCAAATTGGCCACCAAAAGGGAAAGAACTCTTCGGACGTATCCAAGATCTCGTAATAAGTCAACTAATTAAAATAATAAAAATGAACGGAATAGCTCCAATAGATCAAATATGGCGCATACATCTAAACTGAGATATTGAACCTTAATCACTCAATTGAGGAAAAATATACTAATATAATACTAATAATAGGAGTATTGAAAAATAAAAACTCTACTGACACTCTGAGCCATCAAGTAATGCACTCAGTCAATGAGCGTAGCCAGATACATATGAATGCATCACATCGATGTTGTATCTAACAATTTCTTTATATTTGTCGATTTGCAAAACAAACTTGAATTATACAAAGTTTTCGTATTTTAGAATTGTGTAAGAACTTGAATGCAATATTGAAGAAGGAAAATGTTAGAAACTTAAAATGATGTATTAAGACAAGTGTAGAGCTTATTGTGATCTTTCCAACGCTTCGAAAATGATCTCAATCAGAGCTACGGATCAAAAGTTATGACTGTTTCAAGAACTGAAGATCTAGCAAACAGCTACAACCGTTGGTAACGGTTCGAGACCCAAAAAATCAGCAATTTTCCAGCAACCAACAGTTAGCTAACGGTTATAACCGTTAGTAATGGTTATAACCATTAGTAATAGGGCATTCATGACCAAAGAGGAGCTGCAAGCGAGAAGTATCAAGCAAGTTCAAGATTAAGCATCAATATTAAATGTAAAATTATTTGTAACTTTGTTAATTAAGGTGACTTGAACTTGAGAAAATATCCAACTCAGAACTCAACCGTTACCTATCGGTTATAACCGTTGGTAACGGTTGGCTCCTTTCATAACTATTTCGAAATCCACAAATTTCAACCCTGATTCCAGCAGGCTACGGTTACCTAACGATTAACCGTTGGTAACGGTTGTGAATTCATTGAAACTCCTAGTTTTGTCAAACTCTGCATTTTGGTCCCAGCTGACAACCATTAGCCAACGGTTATAATCGATGGTAACGGTTAGCTTAGCATTTCCAGCACATAATTTCATTTCAACTAACAGTTACTAACGGTTATCAACCGTTGGTAAAGGTTCGCTTCGTCAGGCTGTTTTGAAAGCCCTAATTCTGCACCTCTATATAAGAAGATAATTAATTCCTTTCCTCTCTCTTGATCAATTTTGAATTCCTAGCAGTCATAACCTTCTAAACTCCATTGTTAAGCAAAAACCTAGATCTAATTCTCTCAAGCTCTCTTGATCTTAAATAACAAAAATCTTGAGCGATCCTTGAGAAAGCTTTGTAACTCTATTATTTGTCTTTGTGATTTTGAGCGAGTCTAGTCTCTAACTTCGTGTGTAAAGAAAATACTGACGAGAAATATTGATATTTTTAAAGAATGAAATGTCTAATTAGATCTAACGAAATATATTATGCCAATTCTTTCTATATTTATATTTTCTTATTTTAGTCTTTTGATATTGATTTTGATATGTTCCAAAATTATTTTTTAGATTTCATTCAATTCATAACTAATTTCTTAAATATAAATTATATAGGCATCGTTCAGAAAATTTTCGTCATATTTTGTTAATTACATAATTGATATTTTTTCACTGGAATTGATACTTATTATTTTTTCTAATAAAATTATACATAAATGATACTTTTTGTTTATAAAGTTGACATTTTTATTTTTCCGTTGAAAAATTAATGCTTTTTAAATATTTTTCTCGCTGACGATGCTGGTTTTGGTGGTGGGCAATTTTGCCCGGATGAATTTACATCTACAACCTATCAGATTTCTACATCTATCCATACTCCAGGAGCAAAGACCATATACGTATATTATAGGAACAGTGGAACACGGAACACCCAAGGAAAGATCGAGAATCCTGCATTCTAAACCCGGTCTACCAAAAACTGTCATGCTCGTTTTCTCCGCAATTCATGATTCATCTACAAGAAAAGAAAATATATTAGCTCAAAAGTGACCTTTTCCCCAATTCTCTGCTCTTTCTCTCTCTCTCTCTCTCTCTAACCCCGCAAGATCTTTCTCGATCTCTCCAACCAGCCATGGCAAGGAGTTCTTCCCAATCCCAGGCTTCCTCAGCTGGCGCAGGTGGATCTCGCCCTATGACTGTGGGCCCCAGGGGCTCTGCTGCGGCGACAGCTGGCATGCGAAGGCGGAGGACTGCTGGCGCCGGTGGATTGAGCGGCGGAAGCGGTGGCGGGAGCAACATGCTCCGTTTCTACACCGATGATGCTCCTGGGTTGAAGATGACCCCGACTGTTGTGCTGGTCATGAGTCTCTGCTTCATCGGGTTCGTTACTGCTCTCCATGTATTTGGCAAGCTGTATCGCTACCGATCCGCTGCTTCTGGCGGATCCTAATCTGATCCAGTGAGATTTCGAGTCCGATCCGATCTGATCTAACAGGTCGAGGGGCGATCTGGTCTGTTTTGTAACATTTTGGTACTTTTGTTTCTCGAGAGTTTGGTAACCTAGGGTTGGTTGTTTTGTCAGATGATCTCGTGTTATTTGTTCTTAGATCCGACTGTTTGTTGCTGCTTTTCCTATTTTATCGCTAAATACCTCTGAATTTTGATTGCGCGTTATAGAATTGATCCAATTAGGTCAGTAAGTCTCTGGTTGTGTAATTTCATCTCACGGTAGGCCTTTTGAGTTCAATTTTGATATTATTGTTTGTTAGGTAATTGGTTGATTTTGAATACTAGTTAAAATAACTTGCACATCTAAATAGCTTCCCAAATTGTGCTCTTGGCCTTTCCAAGTAAGCCTAATTGGTTGGATATTGCAATTCACCCTGTATATTCTTGTGGCTTTAGAGATCCTGCATAGATAAAAAAACAACTTCATAACAGTAACATATGTTGTAGGAAGATTCAATAATAATGGTTTAGGGCATCCAAAATAGGAAATCTACATGAGCTTTAGAAGTTTTGAATGATTGTGTATGACTAATAGTTTATCATATTGTCTCTTTGCAAGAATCTTTAGCATTCTTGACTGATCCAGTGATCCTAGATCAGTAATTGCAAATTGTGCATGCAGCTTAGTATCTTCAAGAATCTTGTCATTCTTAACTGATCTATGATGATTAGTAATTGCAATCATGCTGGCAACTCTGTTGAACTAGCAATTTATGTTGTTAGAATTCTGTTTTGGTGGATTTTTCGCTCAGTATTATTTGCAGTTTAGTTTCACAGTACTTCTCTGATATGCTCGCTAGGAAATCTTCTGTGAAAATGTGATGCTAGTACCAGTAAGAAATTGCAATTGTTCCTGTCAGGTTTACTATTAGTAGAGATAAGATAATGATTTATGTTTGCAGTGAGTTCAATCTTCAAACTTTTTGGGGTTATTATGTGCATGTTTAGTGCTGATCGAGGTATTACTCGAGTTACCGTTGAATCAGTGCCCAGCTAGTTGGTAATTCTTGAAGCTAATTGTTCTTACCAGTAAGCCTCTCAACTTGGATCTTTTCTAGCCTCGGCTGTTGGATTGCTGTCATGAGAAACTTTGTTTGCAATAATGACGTTGCATGAATATCTTTACTATAATAATAGGACTCTTAAGCATTTTTTTCTACTTGCTTTAAATTTCAACATTAATTTTATTTTGTGATGACAACTTTTTTTGGTGTTTTTCGTCTCAATTGTTTGATTTCGGCGCTTATAAGCAAAGAACCTTTGAGAAAGAACAATTTTACATACTGCCCTTGCTTTTCAAAACATCACATAAATTGTCCTCCTAAATTTTCTTATCAATATACTCTTGTGGGGGGCCCAATCCAAATCTTTTCTACCTCATTTCCCCTTCCTTTCACTTTCTCTCAAACAGAAAACCTTTGGAAAGATCTAGCAGCAGGGAGAAGGGCATATTGTGTGAAGGAGAGGGGAGGGGAATAGGGGAAATGAGCCCACGAGAATATATTGGCAAAAAAAATTAGTGAAAGGGCATTTTGTGCGGTGTTTTTGAAAGCTTTATCCTTTTTCCTGGAAAAAAAAGGAGATTTTGTTAACACCGAATTTATCAATTACGCCCAACATAAATTCTCGAGAGCACCTGTAGATACGTATTGACTTGCACGTTCCCAGTCTCTGTGTTGAATTTGAATACCGGAGTAGCTTGCATTAAGGCATAAAGTCGTAATGCAAAACTTAATCCTTCTTTTAGCTGTCTTTTCTTTCCTCGTTGCCTTTGGATTCCTGTGAGCATTTCCCATTTTGTATATGGCATAAATATTGATGGCATACTAAAATTATATTAATTTCCCATTTATATGCACTGGAAATCTGGAATTATGGTGACAATATCATCAAGTCATTCAATTCTAAATATTCATAATATAAGAATTTTTTATTCAGTTTCTAATCTGTAGTCTTTCAACGTAAAGGTTGTCTTTTATCATTAGATTCAAAACTAATCTCAGAATCTAATGCTGTACAACACACAAATTTCAAACTAATAACCGAATATGTAGTTGCGTATCACATGTTGATGTTGGCAATAGAAACTCGGTCCATTCGCTGATTTCGTCCGTTGCTTAAGTCAAATTTTTTTTTTATATTTAAGAAGAGTTATAATTACTTGATTATTGGCACTTTTTATTTCATATGTTTTCACAAAAATATTATCTATAGAAATCATTTCATCTTACATTGTTAGTAACAAAAATATGAAACCAATATTTTTATTTATTCAATGCAACATACAACTTAAATTTCCATATTATTATCAAGAAAAACAAGTATTTATGTATTATATACAAATATTTATGAATTTAAGTAATATATATAATTATTTGTAATTTGTATGTCAAATATATTGTATTCAAATATTTAATAGATTATCAATTTGTATTAAATTGCATTAAAATTCCATACACGTATTTTTTTTAACTAACAGAGTAGTACATTGTATTTTGGATTTAACGAATGCATGTTTGTTACTTCAAATTTTTTAAGATAAACTCAACACCATTGATCCGATCTAAGCATGCGATTTTGAACTTAACCTTAGTGAGTAAAAAATATAAAGAGAGAGAGAAAGTTGGTATTGTAGCTAGAGCTGTCAATGATATTCTTTTACTTGCTTACATTATCTATATCGTATTCGATAAAATGATTATGGATACAAATTTTTTTCGGTAGATAATCGCGTATGTATTTGAGTAAGATTTATTTTTCGTTAATTAAATGAGTAAGGTTACGGGTAAAAATATTGATTGTTATGGATATGAATTTTTTTCGTTAGATAATCGCGTATCTATATCGTATCCGTTATTCTATAGAGTAATTATAAAAAATAGTAGAAAAATTAGATAAGATGGAATATTTACATTTTAATTTGATTGTTTTGATAAAAATGATTTGAGTTGGAATCGATTGTATATTTATATTTTTATATTTATGTAGAGACATGTTTGTATGAAATAAATAAATTTTGATAGTTTATTTATAAAAAATAAAAAACAATAATAATAATACAAATATTATCTTTTTCGTCTGTCATCCGTTTGTTATCTTGTAATTTTAACGAATAAGAATAGAATACGAATAAGTCAGAGATAAAAGTAGAATAAGTGTAAGTTCAATTCAAATAAATACGAGTGTAGAAATAGCTTCACGCAATCCGTATAGTATCATCAACAGCTCTATATTACAGCATATATATACAATCTAAATTTATCTAAATAATAAAACAATCCAGTGCCCCGCTAGGCCACTATTATGCATCTTTTTTATGATTGGTTTCAGAGGCGTGCTAATGTGATCATCCATATCTGTTACACTGTAATTTTTTTTATCAAAAAAAAAGGACCCAGGCAAAACTGCCAGAAATCAAAACCCCTTAATGATAGTTTCTCCAGTCTCCAACCGTTGCCTCACGCTTTTTCCCAATTCAGACCTCTCTTCTCTCTCTCTCTCTCTCTCTCCGCGGCTCCTCCTCTCTTTGTTTTTTATCAATTCACCGCCTCTCTCTCTCTCTCTCTCTCTCTCTATCTGTTTATCTCGGCTGGATGAAAATGAAGTCTCTAGAAAGCTTCTCTTCTGTCAAGGAAGTTACTTACAGGTACTATGGTCTCTCCCTTTCTAGCTCGGGATCAAATCACCTAAAAGCTCTTACAATCCATTTGGTGGTTTAGCGGTGTGCTGCACCCGCGACGCACGGTAGCAGAATAGCTTCCTTCTCGTACAAATAGTCAAAGATCGATCACCGACCTTGGTCCAGTAGGATTAGATTTCTTGAACGCTCCAGTATGTTTAGTTCAATTCTCTTTTAGTTTTCCTCGAGTAAAGAGTGGAAGACCTAAAGTCTTTGGGTTATTGATTCTAGTTTTCAGCAAGTGATGATTGGATTGACCTGGTGATGATGTCTATCAGTGAAATTAGTTGATTGTGAAATCGATATGATATGCAGCAATTCCTGATCTGTATTTGATTCAGAACTAATTGAGGCATTATCTCTGTAATTATCCCCAAGTTTAATAACTGATACTTCACATTTTTTATGAGGGGATTCTTTGTATTGCTAATTAGCATATCTAATTTCATATTCAATCCTTCAATACATATTGATCTATTTCAATGTTTAAGCACTAAAAAGATCTCTCTACCAATGATATTTTTACTCATTCATTAAAATTAGTAAGTATATGTATATTCAATTTAATAAATTTATTATCAAGTTCAATAACGATGATTCATTTTGACTTTTGCTCTCTCACTTTCATACAGCTGTGGGTATTGTGGGTACAGTCTCAATTTGAGTTCTTCAAACCGAAACACAGAAAACATTGATTCAAAATATGGTAAAGCCATAAGAAAAGGATTGGTATCCTTTCTTTCTATAGACGAAAGTCGGTTTGCAGAAAGAGAGGAAACGAGGTGCATCCCTTACTTCCATTCAAAACATTCATGGGGTCTTTTCAGAAAAAGAGCACGGCTCATTTGCCGCAAGTGTGGGAACCAAATTGGTTCTTCATATGATGAAGAGGATAGCGGGACTGCATACACAGTCGAATCTGACGACCATAAATCAAGCTCTGCCAGTAGTGTTTCACCTCGAAAGAAGTATGTTATCAAGATAAATGCATTACAACCATCATCAGATGACTAGCGATTGCATTTATGATTTGCCTCTCCTTTTGTTGTTTTAATTTTGAAGCTAGAGTTGGGTTTTGGGTTTGATAATCTTATTTATATTCAGTGTTAAGGGTGTCTCCATGACTCTCTTTTCTGTAGATGTATTGTGTTGAATTGTCATGTTCATATTGGGAAATCTGGTGTACAGAATGTTTTTACCTTTGTTGGGAGTTTTTGCAGCATCTGTTTCTTTTGTTTATGTAATTTTTAATAAATTTCTTCCGTATTGCCGAATTGCATTTTAATCAATATCGGCTGTAATTCCTTCAATGTTACTTAACACTCAGTACTATTTATAATACATGAAATACTGTTTTATTTGATGCCAATCCTTCCTGCACTTTAAACTCTTTTGATCGTTTGTTGAACAGTTTGCAATCAACCAGTTCTATTTTCCATCAAAAGACAAGGTCGAAATCTTGTGATCTTATCATTTGAGCTATCTTGAGAATAGCACAACTATAAAATCCACTATGTTGCATTCTTTCTGGTAACTGGTTATGTTATGAGCCTTCTGACATAAGAGTGATGAGCCTGCATGGGCAGCATTGCTTGCATCATTTCTAATATTGTTGTTTCTGATTATTTTCTTTGATTAATGAACCTGATGTCGCTGACAAAGACATGAACTATGACCTTGGGCTGGTACTTTCGTTATGAATCACAAAAAAACATGCTGCTATTTCAAGTCTCTATATAGCTATACAGGAGACTTTCATCCACATACCATAACTAAACCACTGATAAAGCATATTCCTTGCACATTACACAAGTTCTTGCTTCTTCCCCCCCCCCCCCAAACCCAACCCACCCACCCACCCGGATTGTAGAAAATATGGTTCCCTTCATGCTATATTTCTGTGCTTTAACAAATTATTATGCGAAACAACATAAAACCTTCAACTTTTATGACATTCTATCAAGTAAAAAGCACAAAGTATAAGTATAGCAAATCACCATTTTTTACAACTACAAAAGCAAAAGAAGTTTTATACATGATCAGATCCATGTATCCAAGTATAGAACATTTTCAAATGCTACATTTTTAATCTTCAATTATGAAAACCACGCCATGTTCCTTACGAAAGTTATGTGTTGTGTGGTCTACGACCTGGAAGTAAGAAGAAATATGAAAATCAAAGGTTAGCTTCATCAGGACTGCTTTATGAAGTATTATTCCACTATGCACTCTGCTGCAGAGTGTCTAAGAGATTAAAATGAAAAAAAGAAAAAAAAAACTCGGCGACCATCCAAAGGGAACCCTTCTGATCAGTGACCAATACATATAGATACCAATAGACACATAAATAGTTTATTCACTTTGCAACTGGCTGCCCATGTGCCGTAGACAGGTGAACAACAACCCTATTGAGGTCTGGAGCTAACTTAACCCCCGGTTTCAAAGTTGGCCCCTATGCTAGATGCCCGCATAACTAACAGCGCTTTTCGATCTGCAACCACATTTTCCCAATCTCCAGACACTGGGCGCTAAAACAAGTCATAGAATAGAAAACCTTTCACCCAGTAGTGTTCATTGTACCATGTCCAAGAGTGATTGACCTCATATGACATACTTCATCTTAATGAGACCATAAAGCATCTGATGATAAGACTTGGGTGTGTGGCCAGCACAATGGTACAGTAAAATTGTGCTCCTTACATATTGTGACCTCAGTGTTTTTATTAGATACTGGTATGAGGGTAAAACTGCAAAATGCTGGGCGATAGTAAGCTAGAGACAATTTTTTTCTGTTTGTTATTCGAAAAGAAAATGTATACAATTTGTCTTTTTTGTAGAGAGATGTTGATTTGAGCTTGATTGTAAGTGAAGTTTGGAGTTTTGGAAGAAAAATATTGAATTGTACCATTCAAGAGAAAAGGAGCCAATATTGAATTGCTCATGTATGTTATAACTAGTTTACTACACACCTATTTATAAATTATACATGAAAGCATTTTGTTACCTGATTTTTGGTCTAATCTCTCTATTTACGTGCTTGTGACTATCATATTTGATGTTACTTAACTTCAATTATAGGAACTAACAAGAAAGGAAAATGTTTCTGAATGCAAGTTGTACTACACATCGATCATTTATGTACACTATTTTTACAGTGCTTATAATTATATGCAATACGATTCTTTCATATCACAAGGTTTTGTTTGACCCAGTATGAAATTATATATGGCCTAGAGATCTTAGTACCATAAAATCTGCTGAGATAGTTTTGGTATTCCGGAGCTCTGATTATGACAAAAATAAGGAAGAACTTACATTAGTGTTGCTTAGCTCTAAATTATAGAAGTCCATTGCATGTGTCTTGAAAAGTGGACCCGCATGCCAAGTCCCCTTATTAAGCTTTACAAACTTTGAACCAGAAACCCGGAAAACACAAACACTGTCAGGGTCAGGTGGCGAATAATAATGACCACATGCTGACTTTTTTACGACCTTACCCCCTTTGGGAGCAACATTTTCGGTCCCGTCCTCCAAAATAGAAGCATTGGAAACTCCTAAATACCAATCTCCGCCACCAATTGAACCAAGGCATTGGGTCACACTTGCATGGTGGGTTATGGTGGAAAATTTAAGTTTTCTATCTTCAAGCCGCATAATGTAAAACCTAGAAGATAGAAGAAACACAAAATTGTTGCATGAGAACTGAGAACCAAGGCAATGAATAGCTGCAGTGATGTCCAAGGTTCTTAGTGTCATTGCGTTATGTACATAACACCTCTTATTGAATGTCAAGAAAAATTTTAAGGCTCTCCTTGGCTTGGAGTATGTTGCGAAATTTAAGCTAACTGTTACATAACGGCTACAATAGAATCGTCCCATGATTTCTCTATTATCTCATGAAACTATCTGGGAAGCTAAAAAGCCACTAAAAATAAAAATATTTCTTTGATTATTTAAGAGGAAAAGAGTTTTGACTAAGAAAAACTTAGCTAATAGAGGACTAGATATAGCAACTAATTGTGTTTTCTGTGGACTAGAAGAAACTGTAGATTATTTGTTTATCACTTATTCTGTGGCAGAAACTTTGTGGAATTTGATTACTGACTTTAATGGATTCTCCAACTATTTATCTACAATTGAAGATTTATGGCATATACAAACTGTTATAACACTCAAAGATAATATAATTATAGAAATTATTAGATGAACTGTGTTATGGACTATTTGAATAGAAAGGAACAACATTTGTTTCAGAAATGGAAAATTTAATTTTTTTCACTCCCTAGAATTAAATATAATTAGATTAGCTAGTTTTTTGTGTAAAAATTCTAAGAAATACTTGTTTCTTAAACTAACTTTAGTTTTACCACATGATGTATTGGATTTAACTAATATCTCTACATGCTTTAATAATATTCTAAACATTCAGGAGATTGTATCAGATAGTTCATAATTTCTTCTTTTAGAATAAAAATCTTTACATATTTTTCTCTAGGATCAGAGACAGAGACAAGTTCAGGCTATTCAAGGTGTAATCTTAATAAAATTGAGGATGGAGAGGTGTCTGACTCTAAGTAGTGCATAAGAAGAAAGTCTATCTTACGGACATTGAGGTTTCTCCAGATGAGAAGGGGCACTCTCAAGCCCATAGAAGTTTACTTCCCTCATTATGAAAACTTAAGTTTGTAGTATTTTTGGAAATATTCTGAGATGATGGATGTTATTTGGTTCAATACTTTTGGTTGTTAAAACTTGTTTTCTGGTTTGTTTTGTAATAGACTAGATTGATAATTAGGTTGTATCGGTTTGAACTAGAATAACAACTAAAGTAGTACTTGGTTTAGAATTAAATTTACTTTAGACTGTAGATTAGTGAAGTTCTGTAAGGCTCGGATATATTTGAGAATACCTCACTTCTAAGTTAATTTCAAAAAAGGAAGTGGTCATAAACAATACAAGTATACTCATCGGAATAATGGATCATGGTATTATCTTAAAGGAATTAATTGCAGACAACAATGTCAGTCCTTCGTGGTCGAGCAGCTCGAACTACTATGCTCACATTTCATTCAAACAAGAAAAAGAGCATATGCCTTCTGTCCTAATCAGCTTAATTTTCTTATCTCATTAAGGAAACAGGTTCAATCCAATCGTGTAATGTTTACAACAATTGAAGTTGAGATCTTAGATAGGAAGAGATGACCTGGCCAAAAGGCGCGAAACTCTCAGGCGTCGCTTCTATCGCCTTCAGCTTCACTTCCCTTGGAGTAGCGATTTCCATCTAACAAGAAATAGATTGTAAAACAAAATTCGTTATTCTTGCAAACTTAAGCACATTCACGTACTGAAGGAACAAAGGTTGATCTAGCGTTGAAGTACCTGAGCTCTAGCAGCGGAAGCAGAGAAGCGGTGGGAAGAGAGGCGGGTATAGAAGGGTAGGTAGCTCGGAACCGCGTAACCTCTGCTGCACTTCTTTTTATTTAGCAGCAGATGCTCCATTTTAATATCTACTGTCAGATTTAAGAACAATGCTTGATATATAATTCGAAATTTTATATATTATTAAACTAAAACCGTTGATATTTAATCCGACGATTCAGATAAAAGTAAACATCTGCAGCAAAAAAAATTGCAGAGATTCCATTTTGAGGTAGCTCAGATTCAGTGCTACTGCAGTACTGCTAGCCTTTCATTTGTCTCCGTTTGTTGATATTTTGTTCGGGAAACCATGTCCTCTGCATCATAAGAAATTATTTTCGTTAATTTATCGAATAAGTGTATAATTTATCGGTAAGAGATATTTGGTATTCGTTATTCATTAGATAACTTATATAGATATTATAATTTATTTTATATTTTAGTAACAATAACTAAACTAAAATTGAAGTATAAGTAATATGCATATGACACACTGTTTTATTTTATATAATTTATGACTATCGAAATTTTTGTCAAGATTTATATCAAAATTTAAAAGTAAGTGAATCGAGAACGACACCAAAATCGAGTGAGGAGAGAGAGAGTTAAAGTGACTTTTTTTAATTTTGACACAAATCTTGACAAGAAGATGGTCATAAATTAAATATGATGAAAGAATATGTTATATGCATATTATCATAATCTTGCTCAATTTAAAAAAATATTTACGTCATTTAAAATGCATGCTTTACTTTAATATTACATAATACATCATTTAAATATTCATGTATTGATAAAGAAATTAATTTGCATTATGTTTCATTTGATAATGTTTAATTAGTAATTAGTGTATGTTTTAATAACAAGTGACATGAGAAGAAATTGAATATTTTTGTTATATAAAATGTTATTTAGTGTTGTATTTTATTAGTGTATATTTATTTGATAATATTTATTGTCAAAATCATACAATTTCTTTTATTATTTTTACCTGTTATTTGCTTTGTTACTCGAACCTTTAACGAAAATGAATAGCGTATGAGTAAAAAAAAAATAACGAACATAGATAAAATATGAACAAAGAAAATTTATCAAATATGAATATAAAATACCTCTGCCGTACTCTACACTACCCATTAACAACCCTAGAATTTAACATAGAAAAGTAGGCATTCTGTTCACTCTGTTGAGGGTCTGAATCTGCTATTATAAAGGAGGGTCCTATTTGTTGGATTAAATTCATCAACTCATCTCTTGTTTGATAATTTGCAAAACACATAAATTACTAACCTTGCACAATTGAGTTTTTGGTGAAGATGCAGGTTAAAACATGTACAACCCAATGTCAAATATGCTCATACATGCCCTGAACAAGTCAAGACATGGTCTAAGCAACAAGAGAAGGCTTCAAGTCACAAGATAGAGCACATCGTTACCATAACGCTTGCTCAAGCGTTATAACAGGTCATCAAGGCGTCATAATGTCTCAGGAGGAGAGAGAAGGCCAAGCTGCTGGAAAATCTCGAGCCATGCGTTACAGTAACGCTCCAGCAAGGCGTCACAACGCCTGGCCATCCGTTATAACACCTTCCCCCTGCGTTGCAGAAGGGCAAGAAGGGAAAAGGCCCAAGGCGTTATAATGCATTCCCCAGGCTTATGGTCATTCCTGTAACGTCAGAGGCAATTCTTCACAGATCAAGACTCCAAGAAGTGCTCAGCCTATATAAAGATGTCAGATTCAATCCAGAAGGTTATCCAAACATTCAGAAAAGCTTTCCATCTGTAATTGAGCACTAAAGAGAGTCTCTTTCAAGTCTCCTCAAGCTACCTAAACCAAAGAGCACTTAGGATAGCTACATATTGTCTAGTTGTCTATTCGAGATCATTCTTTGCTATTGTTTAGTCTTTGGTGCACCATATTTGTGTTGTCAAGTGGTGCATCACTGTCCTTAATTGTGTTGTCAATTGGACCTTTGTAACGGTGTAGAGTGGTGTTGCCCCTTGCATCGAGTTAGAAAAAGAAGATTCGCTATCTTGTGTTGAAAGAAGTCAAATATCGTCTCCGCCCCTTTGTAAAAATATTTGGTTATAGTGTAACGGCCTGAAAGACGTTTTATTCCGGGAGACTCGTGGACGTAGGCCTAAATTTCTTTTGATAGACCAAACCACGTTACATATCGTGTCACTTGTGCTTGATTGCTCTCTCTTCACTCTCTCTCTCTCTCTTTAAGTTTTTTTTATCTCAATTTTGTTATTTGCACTTAGACTTTCTTGTGAAATTGATTGACTAGGTGATTAAGGTCTTAAAGAATTGAATTGAATTGTAAACGCTTTCGCACTGCTACTTGACTTTTGAATTGTGTCTTTTTAGTGAAATTTCACTTCACCCCAATTCTAACACTATTATTTAATTAAGGACTATCAGATTAAAACAGACAGACGGATCGACACAAGTGAAATTCAAAGAGGTTTTTAGTATTGATATGAACCATTCATTATAGATTAACGATCCAGATTAAAAGATGAAAAAATAGGGGATCTCAATCCTTCTTTTGAAGGGGTAAATGAAAATTTTCCAAAGTACAATACTGAAAATACAAAATAAAATTTCTGAGGTGTTCGCACGAAGCGGGGGCTAGCGGGTTTATATTAAGATATGGGATCTGATAGACAGATACATCTCATTGATACACAATCGATACGTGCGTCAACGTGCGTCGTTATGCATGCTAAACACGTTGTTATGCATGTTATTCAAGTTCGGTTGCATGTTATTTTGTATTGAAAAAATAACTATACATGCTAAATGCTTTGTTATGCATGTTACGTATCGATTGCGTATCAATAACATGCATAACAACATATTTAACATACATAACGACAATTTGTTGTACGTATCGATTGAATCATCCTAACATTTTGCTTAAGATATTGTAGAACCGAAGATCCAACTAAACAATTTTACTCGGCCCACCGAATCGTGGGACCAACTAGATCTGACCAAAGATCCATGATGATTGATTGCTCCTCATTTTTTCTCTTTCCCCCCTCAGACTCCTTCCAAATTCCCTCCTTCCCATTTCGCCTCTTTCGATCCCATTCCCATTCTCCCTTCCTCTTTCCAGTCAATCACTTCTTGCCACGTGTTCTCAACCCATGGCTGCGGCGGCGCCGGCGCCGGCGTCGGAGGTATGCGCCCCTGCTGTCGGTTCCCCGAGGGGGAAGGGGATCCAGGCGTGGAAGGTCGTGGTTGGATGGATGTGTTTCCTGTTACAGGTGGTGTTGCAAGTAGTGAGAGAGACCCCTTCGTGGGCCCAGCTTCTCTCCTATTTCGGTCTCCGCCACCCTCTTCTATCCTCTTCTTCCACGTCAGCTGCCACGTCGGTGACGGCATCCGCATCTATACCTTTCGTGCCACTGTCTATAGAGGAGGTACCAACAGATATGCCACCGCCTTGTCAGAGTCAGAAAGAATCATCCGATAAGCTCATAGTACTGTTTTATCTCCTTCCTCTATTAGTGCAGCTATGAATCAATTCTTTGTTTATATTTTTCATTCTTAATTTGGTTGGTAGAAGTTGCACGGGACAAGACCTGAGTTTGATTTGAACTTACCTATTGAATATTGGGTATACAGTTGTACTTTCTAAAATTTGTGGCGTGAATTGTATTGATTAGATGTGTGTGGTGAGATTAGTGTAGAAGTTTGGTTTTTTTCAGCTGCCTGTACAGTGGGTACCTTCTAATTGGGAAATTGGTTACCTATATTTTTGCATTTTTTTTGAATTTATAAAATTTACGTAAAATTTGGGAATGAGATGCACCATGTGTGGAAGGCATGTGCAGATAATATCAATTGGTCAAGTGAAAATGTGCTTTCTTGTTACTTTCCCAATTTGTGCAACATAAGTTGGCATTTATGCTATTTGAGGAGCTTTATGATGTCTGTTAGGTTGATTTGGAACAGTTTGATATGACAGTTGATTTTTAAAATTGATGATCTTGGGTTGGATTATGTTTATTAGTTGACCGTTTGGAAGTATATAGTGAATTATAGGAGACAAAAGTGTTAATGTTAATTAAGAGCCTTGTTCATTCTGTACCTACTAGTGTGTGGTCCACATCAAGCTGGACTTCATTAACTCTGTATGTTATATCTTTTGGCTAATAATTGTAGGTGGTTCTTGACTTGGATGAGACATTGGTATGTGCATATGAGACGTCCAGTCTACCAGCCCTTATACGGTCTCAAGCAATTGAAGCTGGTATAAAGTGCTTTGAGTTGGAGTGCACGTCATCAGAAAAGGTTAGTTGACTGGTACTAGGTCTTACAAACTGGAACATAGAAGTTCTGTTGGTGGAACTCGTGTTTTGTAAAGTTGATCTGCATTTTTGTAGGCCCCAAACTTAATTAAATCATGCAAAAAAATTACCTGAAAAACAAATTACTGGAACCTTAAGTTAAATTTATGCCAAGTAATATTTTATGATGTTATATTGAAATTATAGGATGTTGATGGGAAACAAAAGGTGAGTCATGTAACCGTTTTTGAACGACCAGGATTGCATGAGTTCTTGCAGAAGACAAGTGAATTTGCAGATCTCATCCTCTTTACTGCTGGCTTAGAAGGTTTTTTCCCTGATAGTTTTGTTTTATCTGCTTATCTTTTTTGAAAACAGGTTGTATTTGCCAACGTTCCAAAAACTAATATCTAGAACTAATAGTGTAGTGGAAACTTCTTTTCAGGCTATGCTAAACCACTTGTTGACAAAATAGATGTTCACAAAAGATTTATCTGTCGGCTCTATCGGCCTTCAACTGTTGCCACGTCAGTTCATTGCTGAAACCTTTCTGGTTCATAACAAGATGTTTATAACAAATTGTTGCTATTCTAATTCTGTAATAACCACAAATTCAAGTTTAAATGTTACAGGGAGCATAGGGAGCATGTAAAGGATCTTTCATGTTTGACAAAAGAATTTTCAAGAATTGTCATAGTAGATAACAATCCATTTAGCTTCTTGCTTCAACCGTTGAATGGGATACCTTGTGTGCCTTTTTCTGCTACACAGGGAGGTGATAATCAGGTATGTTGCATTTACTGAGAGCAGTTAAACATTTTCTTTTGATAGATAACAATTCTTTCTTTTTAGTAGTAGATTATACAAAATCACATTCGAGAGAGAAAGACGAGAGACTTCAACCAAGTCAAGTGCATTAAGGATGAGATTGATAGGCATTTGATGAAAGACGACAAGATTAAGAATAGATGGAGAGAATATTCCGATAAATTGTTCAATGAAGAGAATGAAAACAATATGGTTGAGCTAGACTACTCTTTTGATGACACAAATAGGCAATTTGTTCGAAGAATTCAGGAGTTGAAGGTGAATGATGCTTTAAAAAGAATGAGAGTAGGCAAGGCGTTAGGGCTTGATAGCGTCCCGATCAAGGTTTGGAGGTGCCTTAGAGACGTAGGGATAAAATGACTCACCAAGCTGTTCCACAACATTTTTTTTATCAAACAAGATGTTCGGTGAGTGGAGCAGTATATTAGCACCAATCTTAAAAAATAAATGAGATATTTAAAGTTGTATTAATTATTGAGAAATCAAACTTATGAGTCATACAATGAAGCTCTGAGAGAGAGTGATTGAGCATCAGTTAAGAAAGATAACAAGCATTACGAAAAACTAATTTGCTTTTATGCTTGGAAGGTCAACTACGGAGGTGATTTTTTGGACAAGACAACTTATGACGAGATATAGAGAGCAAAAGAAGAATGTGCAAATGACGTTCATCGACTTGGAAGAAAGCGTATGACAATGTATCGATGAATGTTATGTGGTGGGCACTTGAAAAAAAAGAAAGTTCCAACAAAGTACGTTACCCTTATAAATGATATGTGCGATAACGTTGTAATTAGTGTCAGAGCATGCGATGACGAGATCGATAACTTTTCAATTAGGATAGGATTATATCAATAGTCAATCTTGAGTCCTTACGTCTTTGCTTTAATAGTGGACGAGATCACGAAAGACATACAAAGAGATATTTCTTGGTGCATGTTCTTTGCTGACAATGTAGTTCAAATTATTGAAAGTAAGGAAGGCGTGGATAGAAAACTAGAGTTGTGAAGACAAATCTTGGAATCAAAAGATTTTAGACTCGATAGGATTAAAATCAAGTATATAAAGTGCCACTTCAGGAGCGTCCGATCAGAAGATGAAGATATTAGTTTGGACGGACAAGTGGTGTCCAAAAATGGCACCTTTTGATATTTGGGATTGATGTTACATAGTGACAACGAGATTGATGTAGATGTCTGTCATAGAATAAGAGCGCAACCATCTCGTATCCTATGTGACAAAAAGGTTCCACAAAAACTGAAAGGTAAGCTTTATTGGACGACGATTAGACTTGCAATGTTGTACGACATATAATGTTGGGTTACTAAAGTACAACGCATTCAAAAGATGAGTGTAGCAGAGATGCGTATGTTGCGATGGATATGTGGCCATACAAGAAGGGATTGCATTAGAAATGAGATATACATAACAAAGTTGGGGTTGCACTGATTGAAAAGAAAGCTTGTCCAACATCGCTTGAGATGATACGAGCATGTGCAGTAGAGACTTTATGAAGCACGATACGTGGTGGAGTTCTGAGCCGTGTCGAAAGCACAACAAGTAGGGTCAATCGAGATTGACATGAGATGAAGTTTTAAAAATAGACTTGAAGACATGAAACATCTCTAAAGAGTTGACGTTAGATAGAAATGCGTGAAAATTAGCAATTCACGTACTAGAACTATGACCTAGGTTATAATTGATACTAGTAGAGTTGTACGATTTTTCATTAACATTAGAGATATAGAACATTTTTTAGACTTATGATTTATAGCATAGTTATTATTACTATTATTACTTATTATTATTATTTATGTTTTTCATCACTTCAATTCGATTTGGTTTCATTTCTAGTCTATCCGACTTTGTTTGAGACTAAAATCATCAGGAAGTTCTCTGGTGTTAATTTTTATTTAATTTCAGTTGCTAGAAGTCATACTTCCACTTCTCAAGGAGCTATCTCTGCATGAAGATGTCCGACCTCTATTATATGAAGCATTTCACATGCCAGAATGGTTTCAAAAACATGGGATTCCATCTCTGCCTAATCAGATTTTGTAGATAATTTTTTTTGGGCAATAACAATTCTTCATTCGGTTCTGATTCAGCGGGGCTAATGGTAAAGGCTCAAGGCCTATCTATGTATTCTATGGTTTGTTTCAAAAGGCCGTTTTACATTATTTTTCCAATTCGTGATCCCTTATGCATGGTTAATGAATCAAACATTTTAGCAAAGAGTGGAGTTATGTCATTAGGTGTACCGTGATTAGGTGTACAAGTATTTTGGCTTAATTGTCAATTCATTGTATTTTGTTGTATAGTTGTTATACTTGTGTTAAATAGGAAAACAAATAAGATAAAGAGCTTTAAAATGTGGATGGATGATCTTCTGAATTTGGTTCCCTCCGATGTTGGCTTCTTCCTGGTTTACATGTTCTGTATCTTGAATATTAATCAGTGGAAGGAACTCGTGAGATATTTTCTTACATCCATCAATCAAATTGCTATTACGTAGTTTTTCCATTCCATATTTTCCGCAATTTTAGATTACATGTTCACGTGAAAATTTCGATCAACTCTAAGTATTTAAAACTTGTTCAACAAAATTTTCATGTATAAATAAATAAACAAATAAGCGCAACATTAAAATAAAATAAATATGTATGTAGTGGTTTTAATGCCTTCAGACGCTTCAATATATGCAGTTGTGTCTTGTGTGACGGCTTCTAAGGTGATGGAAGATCACTTATCACGAGAGTTGTGGGCCTTTGGAACAGATACGAGTTGAGAGGGCCGAGGCTGACTATAGAGAACCGGGCCATATTCCAAAGTGGGCCTTCCGCATTCCTTTTTTGTATGAGTCAATTTTGAATCGGACATCACATCAGTCTCATGATAATTGACAAGCGAATGGGTTTCATTTGGGTCGTTAGCAGCAAGTTTATTTCGCAAAATTAAAATATCTTCAATTGTACCAAACATGAGCTCATCATACGTTACACAAATAATGCATATATATAATTGTCATCTCAGATATTCCAATGGATATTCTCACTGATTAGGTCAAATCTCTGGATTGTTCCCCGACTAGATGTTTATTATCTAAGAAAAGCTGAATATTCTGATAACAACCAAGTCAAAAATCTTCTTGAAGAAAAAAAAAGATAACTAAAATTGCTAATATTTACAAACAGAAAAAGAAATAACTTCATCAAGAAAAAAAATAATAATAATACAACACATGCACAACATAGACACAAACAAGCTACAAACTCACAGAAGCATGCTTATGCTTACTGGAAAATGCCCTAAGAAAAATGAAACAAAGGAACAAGCACCACATAAGAGATAGACAAGGGCCTGACCTGAAAAAGGCATTTCTAGTGATATGAGAAAGAAAGCCATTGATGTTGTAATGCCTCTTCCGCAGTTGGTCGTCTCCTCGGATTTATTTGGAGCAGATATGAAAGAAAATCAGCAAATTTTGTATCAGCAGATTGTAAATGCTGTGACAAGGATGACTTCTCAGGTACTAGATACTCTAATTGGCCTGTTTCCTGAAAAACAAAAAAGGAAAAAAATGCTAAAAATTGAATTCATAATTACCATTTTATTCTGAATGTACTACATTGCTGATTCCATGGTGTTGGTACTGCTAACTATGCATAACCATGAGTTGTTTAGCTCATAATCCTCGATTTAGTGACAAAATTGTTTGAATTCTAAAAATAAGCCAAACCTCATTTTTATGAAAAAGGTCATAGTCATCTGTAAAGTACTTGCTGGTCTCTTGTCCCAGCACAAGCATTTCCATATCTATTGGTCCAATGATACCAATGATGCGTGCCAGCATGATAGCAACAGAATCATTTGGAAACAACACCTGTTATTTCAAAAATGCGAAACATCATCCACCAAGATTCAGAAAGACATCAATTACCATGTTATCAGAGCACGAAATTCTTCCAGGAGTTTAAGGATGTTCTCCGAGTTGGTAAGAAAAGAAAATGAATGGGAAGGGACGAAAATGAGCAGAGGTTGAGATTGATATCCTCCATATTGTTACCTCCTCTCACCTCTTACGATGGAGTAATACAAAATCCTTCACTTCTCTCTCCTTTTCCCTCCTCCCCATCCACCCCCTTGACCTGAACTGGCGAGCACACTCTCTGAGTCTTAAAATTATTCGGGAACATTATAATGAGACTCATATTATTCTTAGACTATCAATGCCATGCCCATCATCTTTTCAAAAGGCAGTAAACAAGCTACCTAATTTAAAAGAATATTTGAGGAAGTTCTATAGCTAGAAAAGGGAGTATGTTACAAACTTACCTCTCCAGTATAAAGCTCAGCCAAGATGCAACCTAGTGACCAAATATCAATCCTCTGATCATAAGGGAGCCCCAAAATAACCTCAGGAGCTCGATATGACCGTGATTGCACATACAAGCAAAGATTATCAGTGACAAAACAACTGCTACCCAAATCTATCATTTTAATCTCACACCTGCTGTAGCTCTTTATGAGTATGTTTTCGGGCTTCAAGTCACAGTGCATTATTCTCAAATTGTGTAGAAAAACAAGTGCTTCTAAGCATTGGCGAGCAATAGCCTACAAATGCACATGCAAAATTAACAACACAATCTGTAAAAGAAGATCAATAAAATATTGATCATCAGAGAATAGGCCGGTACTCTACCTGTATTCTAGGTATGTTGAAGTAGATCTCGCCACCAGACTCTTGGTTGTACTTTTGAAATTCATACAAGTTTGCCCGCAGTAGTTCTGTTACTATGAAGAGATGCTCCTGTAAAGAATCTATGAAAGTCAACAAAAAAATAATTAAATGGTCCAAATTGGTGCAGAAGCAACTTTATAGATCCAAAGTACCTGATAATAGAAGTAATCATATAGCCGTAGTATGTGGTGCTCATCATCTGGATCATATTTATTAACAAACTTGAGGAGTTTTATCTCGTCTAGACTCTGATCAAAGAAATCCTTGTCATTCTTTATTATTTTGAGGCATACATCCATTCCCGTCTGCAGATCATGTGCCTGAACAACCTTACTAAATGCGGCAGAGCCAAGGTACTCGGTGACATAATATCTTCCTGCTATAACTGAACTGAGTACGATGGGGAAATCCTTGTTTTCTTCAAAACCTGTCCTGTAGTTGATGCCTAACATATGAGCACACAAAGGGTAGAGTGCTTTCATAAATTTAATTGCATAATCACAGTACTGGTAAAAGGTATGAGAGGGAAATGATGGTGATTAAAAAAAAAGCATTGAAATTGCAACTGGAGGTAAAAAAAACTAGCAAGACAGAAGTTCAGATGCCGGCAAAGTTGAAATAACAAACTACAGCAACAAAATTTCTGTAAATTATGACAGATATCAAATGGGGTCTATAGGTTGCTATTAGCTTTTAAATAATTCCTGATGAAAACTAGACAAGAATTTTTTTATTTTGAAATGTGCCTCATTTCCATTCAAATTTAAAGTGACCTCTTAACCAAAGCAATTCATCACCTCCTTTTTCATTTTCCAATCGTTCTTCTAACTAATTGTTAGACAATATTAACTCAATTTGAGATTAAAAGGCACGTGACTTTACAATCTATGCCAAAAGAAAATGCATAATATAACATAATTGAAGGATTGAGAACTCACTTGTTTTTACGATGTATGATCCTCAAGTCAAAAGTTTCATATTCCTTCTGAAAATTGGAGAGAGCAAGTTCAACACTAGTTTCTTTCTCTTCCTCCTCTTCAGACTTTTTACTGCCCAAATTCTTGATATGATCCTTCCTATTTAGGGGCCCAAAATCCCTCAATTCAAATGCAACATCAGTATTTTCATTATCCAAAGAAGTGCCGGACTCAGTATGACTTCCTTTTGGCAGATGGTCAATCTTCAAATTATTTGTAGAGTTGTAATTTTTGTTGATTTTGACCTCGAGGTGTGGTTCAAAATCTGAAAAAAGCAAGTAAACGTAAAATGTAAAATATACATAAAACAAAGAAAATGAAAGGGGAATGAAGGGTCCCAGAAAAGAAGCACATGTACTACTATCATGTCTAAAATACTTCAATGTTTTGATTTCGATATAACTTAACTCACAATCAGAAATATAGAGGGAACCAAACAGAAGGTACTAACTTGCTAAGGCACCTGAATCTGCCATATAAGACGCAACAATCTCTAATTCCTTCAGGCCTGCATCTCTTAGCAGATCCCCTTCAAGCACCACAGCTCTCCCATTCTCCTCTCCAACCCCAAATTCATACAAAATCTCCGTTGAATCATCCATTATCTTATACCTTTCGTACACAGCCTCATTAGGATTTCCCTTCTTACCCTCTCCCTTGCAACAGTCACATAAAGGGGAACCACAGCTATATGCAACACCAGAGCTGACACCTTCTTTACCAAATTCCATGCCAGAGTGGGTTGAAGTGACAAACTTGTCCTTGCTCTCATCAGCCCCATTGGCCCCATTTGTCATCGACTCATCATACCACCACGAGCTCTCGTTGAAGAATTCGGAGTTGTTCTTGTAATCTCTCGCGGTACCAAACTCCATTTCTGACGAGCTGGTTTCTGATCCTGCCTGTACTGGGGACCACATCCCGTATGGATTCTGCAAACCTTTACCTCAAAATGTCTATTTGTTAGGATAATTTGGGAAAATTCAATCAAGAAAACAAGAAAGATAAACGATTTTCATTTATTCATCAAAAAGCAGTATAACCAACTAAAAACTTGTTTACTTAGGAAAATCAAGCCCGAAGTGTAGCCAGCCGTATCAAATCGGAAACATAAAGAAAAATCGATTGAAGTCCAACACCAAAATCAAGTCAAAATTAGCAACCAAACCCATTGGTCAAGCACGTGTTAGCGAAAGAGAAAGTCGAGAACTCAGAGATTACAAAAACCAACCAAAGATCTTACAATGTACATCTCAATTTCGAAAAAATTCACTGACATACTAGCCAAATTTGTATAAATTAAAGCCAATTTTGTAAAGCACAATAGAATTCTACTAGATAAAGGTAATCTACTGAGAGGGACCATACCAGGAGAGGAGTACATACTGACAAACGCATCATCATCGTTGTCAGAGCTCGAGGCATCGTGACTAGGCGGAGACATGCGCAGAGGCGGGAGATTTTCCGGCGGCGCCCCGCCGCCGCGAGAGAGCACGTCGTCGAGGAGAGCAGAGGCGGCGCGAGAGTATCCCCGATCGGCGAGGAAGGCCATGACCTCGTCTAAACCCGGGGTCGACATGGTGATGTCACCTCTTCAGGTCAGAGCAGGGGTAAATGAAGGCGCCACATAATTTAATCAATTCAGTCTGGAGATCGAGAGAGAGAGATAATAAAGTGAGAAGAAAAGGACTGGAGAGGAGAGATCGAGAAGGTATCATGGTTTTCAGTGGCCGCGTCAGATAAAATATACTGGAGGGGAACATGGGGTGACCGCACCTGATTTTGATGGCGGGATAGCGTGACGAAAATGGCACAGTGATTGTTAAATAATAAATAGCCTCTCCGTGAGTGCAAAAATTAATTACATTTTCTTTTTTAATAATTTAATAATTTATTATTTTTCTCTTTCCAATCAATTTAACAAGAAATAGTGTGACTCACTGATTCAATAGTTAAAATCATGAATGCATAATCAAATAGTGTACTCATGGATGTATCTAACTCCCTTCCTTACTAGTCTTACCATTACCATTCGCTCTGTGAACGTTATAGATGCTATTTTTTTTCAGAAAATTTGATTCAAATTTTGATCTGGAGTTTTTCAGAGCTGGATTTCGAACATGAAATATTTCTTTGAAAAAACATTGCTCTTAACCACTAGATCAATAGCTGATTCTTGTTGTCAATGCTATTTAATAAATTTGAAATGGATATATTTATTCAAATAAAAATAATTGTTGTTTTTCTTTAACTATCTTCTTACCGTATCTTAATATTTTTTAATGGTTGTCTTAATAGTTTCTTATTAGATTCTTATATCGTTTCATACTAAATATTTGCAATTATGAATAAAAATAGTTTTTCACACAATTCTTATATAAATTTAAAAACATGTCAGGAGAAATTATAATCACTTCATTTAAACAAACAACTGAATAGTGAAAGAATAACATTTGTGATAAGATGTAAATACTTTTTCATATTAACTTAAAACACTTACAATAATAAGTACAACTTTTTCTCGGAAAAATATGCTTATTTCAATTTAATATATTTAGTAATTAAAAATTTTCATATTAATTTTAAACAATTATAATATTAAGTATAGTTACTTCTGCGCATGAACTGATTGCACAAAAGATGTTAGAAGGAAAACATTTGGAGGACAATTGAAGAGAACAAATATTATAATTATCAGAACTGTTATTTCAAATATGTTGGTTTTTTCACAAATTAATGAAAATCTTTTCATGTGAACAATTTAATATTTGTTCAAGATAATGTAAAGATGAAGTTCAAGCACTTATGTTGTTAGATATTCATAATATATAGAATTCAAATTCAAATTTAATTAGATGATGCTGTGTTAAAAGTACTTAAAATAGTGCTAATTATCCATTGAATAAAGTGCAATTTGGCGTTCAACGGACATGTCCTGTTATCCGAGCAATGGAGTAGTGATAAGCACCAGAAAAGGAATTTTTACATAAAATGCTAGAGAAACATTTTTTTAACAAATATAACCAACTGCCTCTTAAAAATATCATAAAAGATCAAGGACATATCAAATACTTGCGCTCCTAAGTTTTTTTAGGGGCGTAAGTATACTTACGCATCTAAAGTGTAAAATTTCTACTGTAATTTTAAGAGAAATGCATGGAAGTTGAACAAAATATGGAAAAAAATTTAGAATACCTTTAATCCTATCTATTGAAAATATATGTTATGTGGTTCTCTATTAAAATTTTCTCAAAAAAAGATTATCTTAGTGGAAAATTTTCATACAATTAAAGAATAAATTTTATCAACATATAAGATAATAACATCTTAAAAATTTCACAGAGATAGAATCACAGAAGACACAAGTTTTTAGATTGTCATTGATCATATCCGTTGAGTTTTTTTTTCAATGACCCTTTTAGAAAAAATTTCCTTTAAGAGAGTCCGGGACAGAAAGGTAATGGCAGTGGGGTACTGATCATATTATTGAATTACGACGACAGCGCAAGGAATTAAGTTCGGATTCTCTCCACAGTAATATTATTGAATGGTCCCAGATAGGTCGGGTCGTCGGGACCGTCAATTTAAACTACACGGTATAGATCGAATCTGAATTTAAAACATTATCATTATCATGTTGTATCTCTGTCGTATGATTTAAGTTAGACGGCTGATCTGCATGGGGACCATCAATTACATCCGTACAGTAGGAAAACATATCAGACTCCAGAGATTCACGTGCGAGACCTGAAGGAGAGACACGTGGCCATTATCCATTGGCGGTCCGCGTGGTGTTATCACGCAACATCTGCAGCTTTGTATGGGAACCAACTCGGATCCTTTATGGCAGTTGCATCAAATGATTTATGCTCGAAGATGTAAGCTTAAACCGTGATGACATTAAAAAAATGTAAAGTACTTTAATAGTACCACACGATTGAATATACATCGTCCGACTACAACATGTCATCAATTAAAACCTTGCCCCTGAAAATCGGTGCAGCACGATCTATTTCATGAAAGGTTCGGCACATCTTCCTGGCTAGGGACATTAGGAAAGCGATTCATTCTAGTCATTGATTGAGAAATGTCCTTTCAAATTCAAAATCTTGGGTCGGAAGGAAAAGATAACGAATTAACGATCCACGTTTTCTCGCCTGTATCTCCGCACCACATGTATCTCCACACCACATGTATCTCCACGTTGTACGGTGTCGCTAGGTATAATTAAAAGAACCATATTTATTTTTGGCGAAAACTTGGTATTCCAAAAAAATGGATACGAATATTATAATGTATATTTGATAGTACAATTTCATCGAGATTAGAGCTGTCAATGAAACATTTTTGGTCGTTTACCCAACACGTATAGTACTCACTAAAATGAATATGAGTAAGAATTTTTTTCATTAGCTTATCGAACATGGATATAGGTAAGAATTTTTTTTTGTTAACTTATCGGGTAAGAATATGGGTAAGAGCTATATCGCGCTCGTTACTCATTGGTTAATTATATATGTTATAATTTATTTCATAACTTGAAAACAATTAACTAAATTAAAGTTATAAAAATTTGCATTTCTAAAAGAAAATCTATACATCATTGAAAATTGAAATATGCATGTCTTGTTTTAATATTAAATAAAGCATCATGTATATTGATAAAGAAATTGATTTGCATTCTATTTCTTTGATAATATTTCATTAGTAAGTACTAAGTAGTGTATTTTTTTAGTGACAAATGACATGAGAATTTTTTTTGTGATTTTTGTAATATATAGAATGTTATTTATTGTTGTATTTTAGTAGTATATATTTATTTGATATTATTAATTTGTCAAAATCATATAATTTTTTATTAAATTTTATGTTTTTTTTATCCATTATCTACCGTTACCCGTTTCGTTATCTGAAATTTTTGACGGGTATGAGTAGGGTATGGATAAAGAAAATTTTAATGGATATGGGTAGGATATGAATAAAGAAAATTCTAATGGTTATGGATGTAAAAATACCTCCACCCGTACCCTACCCTACCCATTGACAACCCTAATCGAGATTGGTGAAAATCGTTTAATTTTAATTTTTGTTGTGTTTTCTAATGGATGACTTTTCATCAATCTCGATTAATTAAAAGACTTAGATGACTAGAATACTCAGTTTACCTATTTTTTGAAGTATTCAAGTTTTCTTCTATTTTTTTTTATTTCTTGTAACATCAAAATTTATTAACGAATAGCTATTTGGACCTAAACCTTTAAAAAAAATTTAAAAAGTTTCACGCTTTGTAAAAAAGTTTTACGAATTAAAGATTAAAAGGTATTATACGATTTAAACAAAATTAAACAACCGATGAACGTTTCAAACATTTTTTATATTTAACCTCAAAGGTTTAAACAAAGTTTTGTAAAAACTTGTTTCAACCTAATTTGAAAAAAAAATCTTTTAATAAATGACTTCAGGGCTCTTCTGAGCAGGAATCCGTTGTGACGGATCAGTAATCCATTGTGACGGGTCAGGGACTCGTTATGAGGGGTGGCTGATGCATTATGGTAATGCAAGTCTCCGTCAAGATTGTGAAAATCTTCTATCTTCAGCACTTCTCTTCAATCTGCTACAACAGATTGGGAACCCGACATGACGGGTTGTCCATGCGTTATGGTAACACATGATTTTGTGAAGTCTCTGTTTTTGCTCTTGTGACTTGATCTTGATATCGTTGTGATCGTCATGACTTGTACATGCATGATTGAGTCTTTGCATTATCTTATTATAACCATATAAACCTGCAACTCACCAAAACTCAATTTTGCAAGATTAGTACTATTTTGTTTTGCAAATTGTCAAAAAAGAGACGCGCTTAATCCAACATAAACAGCTTGATGTATCCAATGCATTTTTGCATGAGGATTTAACATAACAAGTATACATGAGTCAGCCTCAAGGTTTCATTGATCCAACATAAACCTTGTTTCTCATCAATGACATCTGGTACTAACCTGTCTTAGGAAGGAAGTCCTCCATGCCAAGATCATCATCTCTACCAAAGTGTAGTAGGAGCTCTCCAATACACCACATTAACACGGCCCAAGGTTGCATTTTCTGTAAATAAAGCTTCTCATTTCATGCACCTAACGACTGAAGCTCACTGAACAACAGTAAAACACATACTTCGGTATATTTCAGAACAATATATTATGGATTACAGCTTCATAGAGATTATAACACTCAGATTCGTGCATATAGCGATGCAGATTGGACTGGCATCATTGACGATAAGCAGTCTACTTTCGGTTATTGAGTATTTCTCGATCGAAATTTAGTATCTTGATGTGCTAAGAAACAATCAACGATTTCTCGTTCCATCACATAGGTTGAATACCATAGCTTAGCTCTAATTTGCACATTAATAATGTGGGTTTAATTCTTACTTCAAGATATCAACGATTTCTCGTCGGCTCACCGGAACATCGATCCTCTCAGCACCCTTATCCTTCTTAGCTCCTCATCGCAGCAAACTCAGAACAGTGGCTCTCTCCTTAGTCTGGTATCTCAACAGTTGGTGACGATCCTGCTTCATCGATCTGCTTTTGCACCTTCCTCCACATCTCCTCTCTGCTCTCAGAGCACTAACGCCTCGTCGATGCCTTGCCTTTATTTTGAGCAAGGCACGATACTGATTTCCTCGATCAGATCTGAGCGGCAGTGGACGATCTAAGAGCATACTCTATCAAGCATTGATTGTTACCAACAATTTCGACGCCACGACTCTGGGAAGCTCCTGACCTCAGTTGTTCGACGAATCTCATCCGTACTCACGCTTAATCATCCCTTCGCGACAAATCTCGCAATCGGAACCAGGGAGGGGGGAGGGGGAGAAGAAGAAAGAAAGGAGAGAGAGAAGGGGAGGGGAAGGGGAAGGGAGGAGGGGGTGGCGGGACGAGGCCAAAGGCGACCTCCCCCACCAGATCGGAATCGCCTTCTTTCTCGCCTTTTTTCGCTCTTTCTTTTTTCGCCAGTTCAAGTTACCAATACAAATATCTCTCCTTATATAAGTATATTAAAAATCCAATACTTATGCAAGACAATTTGAAATTGAGTGATGTCAATTGACTTCAATATCACCAATATCCTTCCGTCACTGATTATTATCTACATTAATTTCCATTACTTCCATTGAATTTCATCTCTAGCTACAACTTATTGGAGGAATCCTAAGTTGTCTCAATACTTCAAAATCATGTCGCATCGTGCATCGGACACGTATCTGATATAGATACGCGTACAATATGCACTCGATACTTCATGAGACGTAGCGTATTATTTTAATATTGTTGATTGGTCGGATACGACGAAATATGGCAGGATACGATTGAGACACGGTTGGGTACGACATATGATACAGTTGGATATGGCATGATACAACTGAGATATTTTTCAGTGCGCAGCGTTCAGTGTTTGGCCACAAGTTCTTCATCCGAACTCTGATTAATATGATTCAAAGTGCATTGAAAAACTAAGAAAGAGCTTTACAATCTCGACATATCATCTAGAACATTCTAATTCTTGATTTCTGCAATAAATTATACTAAAATAGAACAATACCTTGAACTCTTACAAAACAAACTTAATTTAATCTTAATTACTTATAAACTTACAAAACTCAGTCTATTTAACACAATTAACCATAGATTTAAACATATATAATTTTAACATATAAAAAATACAAACCACTACAACAAACAAGTGTTAGTGATCAAATCTATTACATATTATATATTTTAATAAATAATATGATTTTTTTATTATTTTATATATACTCTGTCGTATTCTAGTATTTTGAAAAATGACATATCATCGCACTCGTACCGTATTAAAAACGATATCCGCACCCGCACTCATACAACATAAGAGGAAACCAAAAACTTTGTTGTTAAACAAATGAACAACTATTATAAAGTCGTGAATTCAGTAGGAAATTCTAAAGGTCTCCGTGGGTACATATTTGCAGGTCGATACCAGCTTCAGGTTTTAATGTTCAAAGGAAAAGTAAAGTTAACCAAACGTAATGATGTGCCGGACAAAAACCAATCCTGTCTGGGGCTATTAACTCAACGCATTTTGAAAGTTTTGTCTATCGTTCTCAAATAAGACAACGTTAAACGTAAGTAATTTTGATTGCGCTAATTAAACGCAAAATAATTTTGGTTGCGTTAATTAAACACAACATAAACACAAATTATTAATTTCATTTCGTTAAGTGCATTTTTACGTTTAATTTTCTTTGAGTTTGAAATAATTTGAATTGCAGAGTTGAAATGAGCGGAACAATAGAGACTTAAATGCTCCTAGCCCTAGACCCGTCGCTTTGCTCTCTCATTTCTCTCTGTCTCCCTCACTCTTTCTCTCAAACAGTGACTAATGACATGTCTCTCTCTCTTGCATGATGCCTCAGGCATTGTCGAATGAGATCTCAGCCCGTCGACCCATGCGTGACATGGAAGTACGGTTTGGTCCCCTTCTGTGTGTTGGATTTATTAATTGGTACACCCATTATGAGAAATCTGAATCCAATAAGTGACCCATTATGAAAGGGTACAGACCCTTCATGAAAATGTGCATTAATATTATATAATCCCTATCCTTATCTCTTCTAGAGATCAGTCATAAAAACGTATGAATTGTGACAGCCAAAATTAGAGAGAAAAGATAGAGAGCACCAAAAAGTACTATGTTAAGAAAAGAAGGTTTTAGGCTGTGAAAAATGCAAGGCTTCCGGCTTTGGCTTGTGATTCCTTGCAGAACCAGTGATACTGCTACGCTCGCAAGATCTGCTTCCGCACGAAGATTAACGGAGTAATTTGTAAGTTATATCCGTTGATTAACACTATGGGATTTTAATGACTTTGTTTGCCTTATTTCCTTAAATCTAGGTGGATTTCAGCTATCTGCTCCTATTTTCAATGATTTGTTGCATTGTTTTTAGTCATCTATTATGCTTGAGAAGACTTGATAGTTCAAAAGCCAAGAATGATTGTCAGTAGCTAGGTGACTGTGAGACTCGTGACAAGATCTTCGACAAGGACCTCTTTGTCTATAGTCTATATATGTCTCTGATGAAAGAAAAAATGACAGAAAAAAACAAGGAAAAATAGAGAAACAAAGAAAAAAAGTCACAATGAAGGATAGAAAGGTAAACAAAATGAAAGAGGTGTAAGCAAGCAAACAGTTCTAACTTTTTAAGGTATTGAGCTTGTCTTATTTTTTTCATTTTTATTTTATTTTGTGGTTGTTTCTGTTAATTTTTGTTTTCAATTTGCATGCAGGCAAAGAATGTGTAATGGCTGAGTCAGGCAAAGAACATGTAGATGATGTAGTGTTTGAGTCTGATTTGTCTTCAGATGAGTATGTTTTCCTTGCTTGCTTATTGGGGATGAAACCTGGAGAAATGATCTCTTTGGCTCCTTAGCTCTCAAGCAGTGACCTTTAATGATTATACATGTGTTTTAATATTTTATTTTCTTTTATTTAGCCATTAGCTAAAATAGGTAAAAATTAAGAAGGTAGTTTGAGATATAGGTTGAGCACAGATGTTGTAATATGGGTTGATTCTTGTTATGCTACATGTAATTTTTTTTTTGTAATTTTCAGTGTTTTTCTCTATTTTTTTGTTCTGTCATGCAATTAGCAGATGTTAAAAAAACTGAATGTTTTTAACGTTTTGACCGTTAATTTAAACACAACGTTCAACACAAAAAAAAATCCTTACATTTATTAAAAGACAACGTTTAACGCAAGAAAATTGTTATGCTCTCAACTATTAACGCAAACAGATATTTGCGTCACCGCTTCGTACATTTGACGGCCCTAGTTCTGTCGAATAATCCAAGACCAACTAACCTTATACATTCATATAATCTTTTGCGCACCCCCATTAATTAAGAATTATGGACGCATCTTTTTGATGTTAGCTTGACAATTTAATAGAAGAATAGGTGGTAGTTGATGATTCATAAATCATAATTGATATTCACGAATTTGACAGCCAAACAATACGATCCAATGAATCCATATTCCGAATATTCGATTAATAAATTGCAGTATTATTGTTCTTCTCCTTTTTTTCTTGAAGTAAATAAGCGCTTGATTTCGCTAGGGGACAACTGTACCTACCGTTAGTTACGGTACCGACCTAAACCATGTTTGGTAGAACTGGCGTTAATGGGGTCAAATAATCCTGTTTTGTGTCAGGTTTTTTCAGGACACTTTATTATCTTACCGACCAACTTTTAGATTTCATGCTGTGATGAACTTTTAGAGCACGAATTGTTTCCCAAATTCGTGAAGTTAGAGCATTATTTTTGCTCTCATATTTCAAGTCTAAGCTTTATGTTAGTAAAAGGAATGATTTTTGTTGGAATAAATATGTACAATACTTTCAACTATAAAATTTCACAATCAAGTCTACAACAAGAACCTTCACACACAATGAATTAAGAAATAGATAATTCACAACTTGCATACAATAAAAACACCAATAATAGTGGTAGAGATGTTGTCACGGGTTAGATCAAGTCCAACAAGCACAAAAGAGAAGAGAAACACAAGAGATAAAGTGGTTCGGTCAAGTTTACTCCATCGAAAGGCAACTAACTGACAAATTCCACTATTAGAGGAGATTACAAGATGCTACAAGTGTGTCTCAATTGTTAAAGCAAACAACCACTCTACCCCTATCTATATCCTTCATCCATGTCACTCTCATCTCCTCTTTCTCTTTCTGTTTTCACGCCAAGAAGAGCATCCCCAAAAATCATACCTAACCTAGCGACAAAGAGAGAGTTATAAAGGAGAGAAAAAACAGGAGTTAAAAATGGGTCGATCTGGGCCTAAAGTCCAACAATCTCTACCATAGGTTCAAATCGACAATTCATTTCCATTGTCAATCGTCATAGTCCAATAGTTATTTGTCAGTTTTCACGTCACCTCCTTGAGCCTTTTAGTCCAAAGACTCATCGCATCTACCTGGGTTCACGGCCCGCAGCCGCACATGCCTAATGCACCATGCAGTGTCAACAACCACATGTCTCTGCCTACCTCCATCGGTATCAAGGCATACAGTCAGATCCATACGGTCAAGCATATCGTCTCCAGCTCGCCTATGTCCAGGCCGTTGTGACGTGCCCTCAACGCCGCATCGCAATGGCATGTCCTGCCATGTGACGTGCCCTTAACACCGCAGCAACTCCACCGCAACGTGTCACATCGTTAGCTCCTACAGTACCTGTCGTAGTGTCGGCTGATACGACAGTGAACGCAGACTCTACCATACGAACCATCTCAAAGAGACCATCGCGTCTAGTACCACGAATGACGGCCACGTCACCTCGAAGTACCTCCATGGACCCATCGCAAATCCGTAGCTCATATCCGCGTGAATCCAACTCACTGAGTGACACAAGACCTATTCGTACACTCGACACATATCAAACATCGATAAATGTACGAATCAAGCCATTCCACATCCGGAACCTAACTGCACCAACTCCGACAACCGGCAAAGCCAATCCATTAGCCAGAGTCACGGTCCCACCGGAGACCTCACGAAAAGAATCAAACCAATCTCTCCCTGGACAAACATGGAATGTACTACCAGTCTAACACCCAGCTACTCAAGGCGCCACTGCTACCGCTCCCTGTCCCACCAACAACAGTCTCATACAGATCCTCCTCACCTATACACATAAAAATATCATCCTCATGACCAACCACAACTGCCGCATGGCCAGCTCCAAGTGTAGTGGATGATCCAGATGTCGTCTCTCAGGACAGTCATGTCAAAAGTGATCGGGCTTGCCGCACCTATGGCATGTACCGCGACCCGACTTTTTCCATTGTCTCCTATTTGATACAGTCACAAGCGCGCAAGAGGATTCTGACACATTCTCTTCACGCTGCCTCAAGGACTCAGAATCCAAAAGTACGACAGTCACTTCCGCCATGGTTAGGTCGCTCTTCTTCCCTAGCAAAGGCATCGTAATAGCATCATACGATTTTGGTAGGGATGCCATGAACGAACAAGCTTGATCTTGTTTCTCGATCTTTCCACTCGCATTAAACACATCTCTTACCAAAGTGTTAAACACACCAATGTGTACCCTTAAATTCATACCCTCCTCTATCCTAAGTCGGTACAACCGCCTTTTCCAAAGCCGTTCGATTTGCCAAGGAGTTGGACATATACATATCCTCCAGTTTCTTCCACAACTCGTTCGGAGAAGTTTCGACAATGAATGTGGCTTTGACTTCATTCGACAAGCAAAATCGGATTGTACTAAGGACTTTACCACACAACATTTTTCACTTGTCATCCTCCAATTCCATTGGTTTGGTATTACTCAAGGCATCATCAAGACCCTGAAGCACAAGTGATAACCTAGGCGGCCTAGGTTATGGTCAATTTTTCGTTTAATTAACAACTAGGGACTAGTTTGCAGATCTTCTCAACTCTCAATTTCAATTCACGACAATTCAATTTTATATGCGGAAGCATAATACCAATATGACACGATTAACTAAACAATTCAAATGAACAATTCACTCAAAGGTCAACACAATTCAATTCACAAATTCCTAAAAGAGCAATTCAAGTGCAATTAATCACAAAGCAACTAGGAATTGATAAAATTGAAATAAAGAAAGGTAAGAAGATGACTCAGTCGCGTGTTGACGGAGTTCGGCTTGCACTATGAGGCCACGCCTACTCTCCGGGTACCCAACGCCCCCGCTTCTTGCGGTAATAAGCCTGGTCCGCTCCACTAATGAAAAATTTGTACAAAGGTGGAATCCAATTCTCTTTACACACACCGGTAGAGTAATTGGACCCAAATTGATTCACACGATTCACAATTAAGGAAACTAAGACAAATAGATAATAGAGCACTAATCTAACAACACCACTAATCTCTCAACACTTAATGGAACAATTTGGCTAAATAAAATTGGGAGATTATGAAATGGAAGCTATTTAGTAATAAGCTTAAGTGCACAACAATGGCTGCTGGAAGGTTTTTGTTTTTGCTAAAGGTTTCAGTAAAATAAAAGTGAAGAAGATGGTCCCCTTTTATACCTTTTCATTTCTGCACAAAATTAGGTTTTCGGAACATAGCGTTATAACGCCATCATGTGTCAAGACAAAATTTTGTGACGTTAGATTTGTATTTTTGTGCAGGTTGTACTTAGCGTTATAATGCCAAGCTATGTACAAAACATGGCGTTATAACGCAAGTCCAGGTCAGGACAAGGTTTTGTGACGTTTGAATTTTGAACTGACGTTATAACGCCAAATGTGCCGTTATAACGCTAGACCAGAATTTTCAGTACTTAGAAGATTTAACCAACTTTGAGCACACTGGCGTTATAACGCATGTGACAGCGTTATAACGCCAACTCTTTGGAAATTTGGTTGAAAAACATGTTTTTGAGCAAACTGATGTTTTTGAGAAAACTAAATTAATCATGATGATCTTATACAATATTTAAGACTTAATTTTAAGCATTTGGAATTTTATTTGATCATTTACTATTTTAAAATAAGGTTTCAAAATCTGCAACATCTTGGCGTTATAACGCTAATGTTGGCGTTATAACACTAGATATCAGGACTTAACCAATTTGGCCAAGTACCTGATTCTGGCGTTATAACGCCAAACTTGGAGTTATAACACTATAAGTCAGGACTTAGCCAATTTGGCCAAAAATCTGACTCTGGCGTTATAACGCCTGCATTAGCGTTATAACGCTAACTCTCTGGAACTTTGGTGAAAATTTTGCACTTTTGAAAAATAATGTTTTTGGAAAAATGAAGTTTATATTCATAAACTTTAGCAATATCTAAGATGTATTTTTGCTATTTTGGAATTTATTGCTATCTTAGTCTATTTTAAATTTCCATTTTAAAATCTTAAAATTCTGGCGTTATAACGCCTTATGTGGCGTTATAACGCCAAGTGCTATGTTCCTTGTACTTAGCCATTTCGCAGAGTTGTGCACTCTAGCGTTATAACGCCAAGTTTAGCGTTATAACGCTAATGTGTATTTTGTTCTGAATTTTGCTATTTGTATTTAACTCCCAATTTTAAATAACCAAAGTTCTAAAGAATTAAACCTATATTCTTCTATAATTTCTTGAGATCTTCAACTCGTAATTTCTTGGTTTAACTCCCCTTGCTTAACTTGATCTTGCTTTGAATATCCTGCATCAATTCTCACAAATTTTGATGAGATTACACATTGTTTTGCAAATCAACAAACTTGAGAAATTGTTTGAGTCAACAACAAGGGCATCTTGAACTGAGCCTTGTCACAATGCAAAATTTTGTTTCTCATCAAATTTCTCAATCCTAAATATGAATGCTACACCAGGGTTTGCCATTGCCATATTCTTGTTCAAGTTGAAACCGTACCAAACAACCTATGCTCTGATACCACTTGTTGAGATAAACTGATACAGCACCTTCAACTACAAGAATCCACAATCAAGCCCAAAACAAGAACCTTCATACAAAACAGATCACGAAATAGAGAAACCCACAACTTGCATATAACCAAAACACCAATAATAGAGGAAGAGATGTTACCACGGGTTAGATCGAGTCCAGCAAGCACACAAGAGAAGAGAAACACAAGAGATAAAGTGGTTAGGTCAAGCCTACTCCACCGGGAGGCAACAAACCGACAAATTTCACTATTAGGAGAGATTACAAGAGGCTACAAGAATGTCTCAATTGTTAGAGAAAATAATCACTTTATCCCTATTTCTACCCTTCCTCCCTCTCACTCTCTTCTCATATCTCTCTTCCTGTTTTCACGCCAAGAAGAGCAGCTCCAAAAATCATACCTAACTTAGCGACAGAGAGAGTTATAAAAGAGAGAAAAAACAGAGAAAAAAATGGGTCGATTTGGGCCTAAAGCCCAACAATTTTTCCATGTGACGTGTTGCCGCTTTTCTTTGAGGGATTTCTATTGCCAAGCTATTTTGAATGGGAGCTCATAGACAAATATACTTCATTGATACGCAATTGATACGTGCGTCAATGTGCGACATTATGCATGTTAAACGCGTTGTTATGCATATTATTCGAGTTCGGTTGCATGTTATTTTATACTGAGAAAAATAATTATGCATGTTAATCATTTTGTTGTGAATGTTATGCGTAACATACATAACAAAGCATTTAACATGTATAATTATTTTTCAGTACAAAAAACATGCAACCAAACTCGAATAGCATGCATAACAACGCGTTTAACATGCATAACGACGCAATTTGTTGCACGTATCGATTCGTATCAATGAAATGTATCACCATAACATTTTCCATTTTGAATTATATTTCTACTTGATATCTCGAATTGAAAGAAAAATATTTAGTATAGTTGGCACTTGTCCTCGTTGAAACTTATATTAGTATTTAGATTACCAAACCTGAGTTAGTCCATGGAGAAATCTTTTTCAGTGTATCGACATACTTGTCAAATTAATTAAACAGACAACCTACTCACCACCGACTAAAACACGGCCATCATTCTAATAATACCAGCGCTGCCTGGTACGGTACCAATATAAAATTTATTAAAACAGGATTTGGGTATCATTGACAATTTGACATGCAATAAGCAAACAGTTGTATGCAATGTAATCCATAGACCATAGACATGCAGTACAAGCAGATTTAATTATTAATCCATAAAATTAATTCAGACAAAATAAGCATGCAGCTGCTGCAAATGTTTTTGAAAAAGAGAAAGTGACTTAGAATTATACCAAAATTATATTAATTTTTAAAAATTTTACATCTTGTTGTTCATTATGTACGTCTTAAAATAACTCTTGTTGCAAACTTAGAAAAAAATAAATTCAAAATATAAACTAATTCCGAACAAATTGACCAACCCATTTTGCTATATAGAGTCCTTGTCACCCCTCCATCTCAATCAAACTACAAACTTGTCAACTCAAAACAAAAACTGAATTGAACTCTGTACCAGATTTCTAGGATTGTGTTTCCGAACTATACATTTCTAAAGCTGAATCAGGTTCTATTGCAGAGCGAAGCCCTTGCCGAATCATCATGTGCATGTAAAACTCCGCATGCTCCTATTTTAATCATAATAATTAAAAAAATGGGTTGAAATTGTGACGTTAAATTTAATAAATAAAGTTTATGAACTATGTGTTATATGATTATTATATCAAATATCGTCGTTAATATTACATTGTTTAATATAGGATATGACATATAAATGTGATTAATTAAGAAATAATATTACGTATTTCGTCAAATTTTTTATACGAATGCATATAGAATTAAAGTGATTTAATGATTTAATTATAGTTGTTGATTGATCAATTATTATTAATTCAATTTATATTGGTGATTAAAATAAGTGTCAAAGTGATTGAAGTAGGATTTGGATCAAGAATAAATAAGAAACAAGATCAAACAGACCAAAAATAACTTTCTTTGCAGGCAGCAATCAATCCATTGCGGGCCGCAAGGAAGAAGGAAAACCAATGTCGAAAATTGCACTTCATTGCAGGCCACAATGGAGTTCATTGCAGGCCGCAATGAAATCTGTAAAATGAGAAATAAATCTGGGCAATGAACGAGATCAGAAGCTGCAAGAAAGTTAGAAACTTGCCCGTTTTGATTGTTATTTCTTAGATTGACACCAAAGTCATACCATATCTTGTGTACACATGTACACAACTTTTTAGAGAGAATATTGACATCAAATATTCTCTAGAATATTTGTTATTAATTACGAGATATCTCAAAGATACATTATCACTAGTATATAAGCGCTGAGTCTCCAAGAGATATGAGTGTGTTAGGTGTTGTGCTGCACTAGTACTCTCTCCATTAACAACAAAATACCTAGACTCCGTTCGTGAGTCAAAGGAAAAAGAAAGACACCCGTGTTCTCTTGGAAGGATCCGTAAGCTAGTCAACCGAAGCTAAAGAAAAGAAATTGCAGCAAGACGCACACTTCTTTCATCAATGAAGATCTCGATAAGATGAAAAATAAATTATCGCTTTCACTATTTAAATATATTATTTTAGATCTTTCACACAGAAACTTGCAATTGCGTAGTTAGACTTTCAATTCCATCAAGAAACTTACCTTTACAGTGACAATTACAACAGCAATTCAAAGAATAAAAGTCTTGCTTTATCTGGTGTTATTGATGGTACAACTTGTGGTAAAGCATTCTCCACTGCAATAAATATTTAAAAAAAAATCACGATAAGATAATTTTGTCTACCAACTCTTACCTAAAAATAAAACAAAATTTCTCCACCAACTGAATTTTGACTGGGACAATATATGATTCTGATAATTAAATTATATCATTGTTTGGAATTATGTACATTCTTTATGTAACATCATGTTAATACTCTCTCTATCTTTATAGAATTCCAAAGAAATTGATTTGCTTTATTATATATTTGTCTAAGGTTATTGGTTCGCAACAAATAGAAAAGTGGAAGGGACAACCAAACTTGACATCACACCAAAGACTAAGTAGGGCTATTTGGCAATTTTTAAGCAAAACAATTGAGAGAGAGGTAGGAAGAGTGTGAAGGGGGACCTACCTGATTTCTCAGTATGGCGTGGATCATCAACTAATAACACTTTGTAGCTGTCACCACTGCCAGTTCCTTTCTTTTCGGTTGATCTGCCTATGTCTCCTTCTGCATTATTCATTTTTGCAAATTTTCAGATGCAAGCAATAATTATTTACATGAGTTGACCCAAATTCCAAATTAGTGTGTCATGTGATCATGTCTCATACATCATATTCTAACACTTTAGTGGCGTGTGTATATATCATTGATATCAGAGCTAGGAAAATACTATTTGAGAATTTAATTACTCGGAAGGAAAATCGTCTGACGGTTGTAAATTGAACTGTTGAACGTTCTGCCATGTATACATATAATCTGTTGTATAAGTATTGTGATTATGGGCATATAGAGTTGCTAAAGTACTTTGTAAAGCACAAAGTTGCATATACTTTAGATCCACATCTTACAATACAAAATTCAAATAGTCGATTCGAACCGTTGAAAATGTTTTTCATACTAATATCTACTTGGAAATCAAAATTTTCATTTTTTTAACTATTTTATTGGATGAGTAGAAAATTCGATAAATTGGAAGTCTGAAAATCATTAGATTGCTGAATTTTCTACCTATCCGATAAAATAGTAAAATAATTTCAAAAAATGAAAATTTTGATTTCCAAGTAGATTTTAGTATGAACAATATTTTCAACGGTTCGAATCAGCCATTTACACTTTGTATTGTGAGATGTGAGTCTAAAATATATGCATTTTTGTATTTTACAAAAGTACTTTAATCTATCTCTGAACATATAACAAACAATTTAATTAATGAATCACCATTTCGGCGCCTGGGGGGATGGGAATGGGATCCGTATGAGGTGCTTTAATTCAAAGTCAAAACACAAATAAAATAAAGACAAGGAAAGGAAAGGAAAGAAAAAAGAGAAAAAAAGTATGGAAAAGAAAAAGTCAGAAAAAAAACCGCTTTCAAGTTTTAAGTTACAGATAGCAGACCTGCTATGCTATAGACCTACAGTGCTTTTGGCACAAGATGAATAGCAGAAAGCGAGAAAGGTCACAGAAGGTTTCTTAAAATATGTTTGCTAACACTTTTTCTTAACCGCCCGCTATCGTGTCTCTCGCTAGAAACAAAAACAAAAAATAATTTATTCTGTTCGTTTCAGTTTCGTTCTGTTATATTCGTTTCTCTACATATTTTTATATTTAGATCTAAAGTCTTTATATTCAAATTTGCAAAAAAATTGTTCTGTTCGTCTTGTTCCTCTCAAGTCTTTATATTACTGTAAGTCTTTACTTTTTGCGGCGAGTTTTTATATTAGAAATTTTGCATCAGTTTTTCAGCAAATTTAAATATAAAGATTTACAGGCAACAATATATAGAATTCATTGTTCTAATATAAAGACTTGTAATTTTTGCACCATATACTGCAAGTCTTTATATTAGAAATTTTGCAGCAATTTTATTGCAAACTTAAATATAAAACTTTAGACCTAAATATAAATACATACAGGAGTACAGACATCAGACAAAACAGAGCAGAACTAAAACAAACATAACATAGCATTAATTATTTTTGTCTTTTAGTGAAATACGTATAAAAAAACGAATAAGAGAAACATTATACTTACTCTTTTGAAATTTGAATATCATTTTCACCATACTTCCATTATTTTATCCATCTACCCCATCGGACATGATAGTTAATGCTTACGAAAAGAATACGTAAAAAACAACATAGAAAGAGAAATGCAGCCGTACCTTCTTCAACAAGGGGAATAGCACCAAGAGAAGGATGTTAGAAATTTTTTCATAAAGGATCGAAATACGGGATCTATTATAAGTGATAGCTTAGCACTTTTGAAAAAAATTATAAGGAATTTCGGACGCGATTATTAGTCGAGCTTCTAAAGTTCTTTAATTATTTAATTATTTTTTTCAATTTTCTCTCTTTGTTTGAAATCCACTTAAGTAAAAAATCATATTTAACTAGAGGCGTGATTAACCGTCGCGCTTCTAGTGAGATCAGGTTTAATTTTTCTTTCTATTTAATAACAATGTACTTTAATATTACAACAATAATACTAATACTAATAACATAATAATAATAGTAATAATAATAACAATAATAATAGTAGTAGTAGTAATAATAATAATAATAATAATAATAATAATAGTAATAATTGTTAGAATTAGGATTGGTGTTTAAAGCACAAGACTAAGGTCAAATTATTAGGCGGAAGTGTTTTCAATCAATAATTTCAAATTAAAAGCTTTTAGATCTTAATCATATAGTCAAGAATTAAAGCAAGTAATTTCTAGAAGTAATAGAGCAAATCACAAATCACAAATCACAAATCAACAAAGAGCAAAGTAATGAAAAAAGAGAAAGTGAAGAGAGAGCAATCGAGAACAAAGAGAACACGCTATGTAACGTGGTTTAGCCTATCAGTTAACTAGGCCTACGTCCACAGGTCTCTCTAAGAACCAAATATTCCTTCAGGGACGATTTCACTATAAAACAAGTGTTCTTTACAAAGTGCGGGGCAAATCAATCTTCGTCTCCTAAACCAATGTATGGGGCAACACCACACTACACGGTTAAAGGTCCGATTGACAAAACAATCTAGGAAAAATGATGCACCACTTGACAACATAAATGTGGTGCACCAAAGGCTAAAATCTAGATTGGTTATATAGGCTGAACACTTCTTGGGATCTTGAAACCTCTAATTTTGACTGTAGCGTTACATCAACTCCATAACGCATGGTGGAACTCATTATAACACCTTGTGCCTTTTCCAGAAATGTCCTTCTTCTCTTGTGCAGTTGTCATGTGGGCCAAATCCTGCAGGAACCCGTTATAACGCCTGGAGAACCCATTGTAACGGGTTGGAAGGCGTTGTAATGCCTCGAGCAAGCGTTACAATAATGCCGTGATCGAGAAAATCATCCTGTTGTTGCCTCTCTCTCCTGACCCGTTGTGACGGGTTGGGCACCCGTTATGACGGGTTGCTGACTCATTGTGATGCCATCTCTTGATGTCTTGAGCATGTCTTGACTTGTATAGGGCGTGTTTGAGCATGTATGACATAGGTATGTACCTGTTTTAACTTGCATCTTCACCAAAACTCATGTGCAATGTTAGTACTTATTTGTTTTGCAAATTGTCAAACAAGAGATGAGTTTAATCCAACAAACTCCCCCTTTTGGCAATTTGCAAAACTATTTGAGATGTGCATATCAAGTGATGCACATCAACATTTCTCCCTCTTTTTGAAAATAATGGTAAAAGGCTCAAACTATCAAGCTCTCCTGAATTTAATGCATATATATTCATAATAGTCAAGCTATTATATTACTCTCCCTTAATGAAATAATTTTTTTAAATATTGCACAATTCATTAAGTTCAAATAGAGTTTCTAATTGAGAATAGAGGAGAAGAGTAAAATCATCAAGAGACATATTAATTTGCTATCTCAATCATTCCTAATTTAAATCTTAACTCAATGTGTTGGTTAGTATCAAGAGGTTTTGTGAAAATATCCGCGATTTGATTTTTAGTGTCAATATACACAAGTTCTATACTTTTTTTTTTCCACATGATCTTTGAGAAATTGGTGCCTGATGTTTATGTGCTTGGTTCTAGCATGGGCTATTGGATTTTTAGACATCATAATGGTGCTAGTATTGTCACACTTCATTGGTACCTTGGTAAAATGCAAATCAAAATCCTTAAGAGTTTGAACCATCCATAGAATTTGGGTGCAACAACTACTCGCGGCTATATACTCTGCTTCGGTCGTAGAGAGAGCAATCGAGGTTTGCTTTTTACTAGACCAAGATACTAATGACTCACCTAAGAATTGGCAAGTTCCCTTCCTATCTACTCGGTCACCGACGAAGTCCGCATCGGTGTATCCTATCAAGTCAAGTTTGGTGGTTCTACCGTATCATATACCCAAATTTATTGTACCTTTAACGTACCATAAGATTCTCTTAGCAGTCGTCATGTGTGACTCTTTTGGAGATGCTTGAAACTGTGCACATAAATATACGACGAACATGATGTCCGATCTACTTGCGGTGAGATAAAGGAGGCTTCCGATGATTGCTCGGTAAAGTGAGATGTCTACCGATTTTCCACACTCATCAACTCCAAGTCGAATGTTGGTTGCCATGAGAGTTTTCATTGGCTTGTTTTCTTCCACACCAAATCGTTTAACTAATTCTTTAACATACTTGAATTGGTTGATGAAGATTCCTTCTCCGTTTTGCTTGATTTGTAGTCCAAGAAAGAAATTGAGCTCTCCCATCATAGACATTTCAAACTCCTTACTCATAAGTTTAGAAAAATCCTCCGCAAGAGAGGGGTTAGTAGATCCAAAGATAATGTCATCAGCATAAATTTATACTAGAAGAATATCCTTGACATTTCTTTTTGTGAAAAGGGTCGTATCTTTTAAACCTCTTTTGAAACCATTATCAATTAGGAATGTACTTAACCTAGGGTACCAAGCTCTAGAAGCTTGTTTTAGACCATATAAAGCTTTGTGTAGCCTATAAACATGATTGGTAAATGAAGAATGCTCAAAGCCCTTATGTTGGGAAACATATATCTCTTTGTTTATGAAACCATTCAAAAATGCACTTTTAACATCCATTTGGTATAGTACAAATTTCATGTAAGAAGCATAAGCAAGAAGCATTCTAATGGACTCTAATTGTGCTACAGGTGCAAATGTCTCATCATAATCAACTCCCTCTTGTTAAGTATATCCTTTTGCAACAAGTTGTGCCTTGTTTCTAACAATATTTCCAAATTCATCAATTTTTTCCTATAAACCCACTTGGTTCCTATTATGGTATGGTTTGGAGGTTTTGGTATCAATGTTCATACCTTGTTTCGTTCAAATTGGATAAGTTCTTCTTGCATAGCAAGAATTCAATTTGGATCTTGATTTGCCTCCTTAAAATGTGTGGGCTCAAGTTGTGACACAAAAGCACAATGAGATATCATACGATTTAACCTAGAACAAGTTGTAACTCCAACTCTAGGATCACCTATGACTTTATCTAAAGGATGAAAATTAACCTCCCGAAGCACTTCGGGTATTTGATATTCGGTGGAGCTTGATGAGACGTCCTCCCTTTGTAATTCTTCATTTTGTATGTTTCCTTCTCCTTCATTGACATCTAGCTCTCTAGAAGATTCTTCATTCAATGCATTGTGCTCCCCCTCAATTTCTTCACCATGAATTTCTTCAACATCTTCTTCATTGAGAATAATTCTTCCTTGTGTCAATTCTTCACTTGTTGCACCTTCTTGTGTGGAGCTTCCATCTTCAAGTGAATTAATTGCACCTACAACATCCTTGTCCTTTTTCACCATATTAGTGATGATTTCATCAAATTTAACATGAATAGACTCAACAATTGTTTTTGAATGGAGTAAGTATTTTTTTTCTACTTGTTGATGAGTATCCTAAAAAATTTCTTCTAATGACTTTGAATCAAACTTACCCAATCCCAAGGAATGATCAAGTACAAAATATTTTGATCCGAAAACTCTAAAGTAAGAAATATTAGGCTTATAGCCTTTCTAAATTTCATAAGGGGTCTTATTTGTCAAAGGCCTAACATAAACTCGATTTATTATTTTGCATGCGGTATTCACCGCTTCGGCCCAAAGAAACTTAGGAGTCATATACTCATTTAGCATTGATCTTGCAAGCTCTTGCAGATTTCTATTTTTACGTTCAACTAATCCATTTTGTTGAGGTGCTCTTGGTGCATAGAATTCATGCCTATAAAATTCATATAACCTTGAATTTTCAAATTCACCACCATGATCACTACGAATAGTAATTATTTTTACCTCTCTTTGATTTTCAACTTATGAGCAAAAATCAATAAAATACTCACAAACCTCTTCTTTGTATCTCAAAAAGTTAACTCAAGTATACATACTAAAATCATCAACAATAAAAAAACATATATTTTCTTTGCCAAACTAGATATGTTAATTGGTCCAAACAAGTCCATGTGAATAAGTTCTAATGGTCTTTTAGTTGAAATATGGTCCTTTGGCTTAAAACTAGTTTTGGTAAGTTTACCCTTCATACAAACATCACAAATACTATCAACATTCAGTTTAGAGATTGGCAAAACTACGAACTAACTCAAGATTGACTAGTTTCTTAATAGAGTTAAATGATGTATGACCTAACCTTCGATGCCATAACCATGAGTCGGAATTAGTTGCATTTAGACAAAGTTCACCAGTGGTAAAATGGTTGATATGAAGATAATAAACATTATTGGTTCTCTTACCGGTATAAACTAACGCATTTGTTTTGGTACGGTAAAGGGAGCATTCTGATAAACCTAGAGGGGGGGGTGAATAGGTTTCAATTCGATTTCTAGATTTATTTAAATATAATGCACAATTCAATTCTAAATGACAATACAAGTACCAACAAGTTTCGCAATTTAAAATAAATCACAAAAATTAAAGTAGATGAGTTCAAGAAAGATCAAATAAAGTGAAGAACGTGTGACGCCGATATGTTAACGAAGTTCAACTATTGACGAGCCTACTCTCCGAGACTCTCAATCTCTCAACTTGGTAACGAGATCGAGCCGTTTGCACTAACACCAAAATATCCATTACAAGGGACGAGATCTAGCTCTTTACACACTTAGGATAGAGACTAGACCTGTAGAAGATGCACAAAAGTAAGAGAAGAATAGTAGTTACACAATCTCTCAATTCTCACAAATTATTTGGCTAATTTAGAATAGTTGAGCTTGAGGTTTTGATTAGATGAAAGCATGTTTTGAGAGTAGTAATGGTGCCTGCTGCTAGGTTTTCAATTTGGGCAAAAGATAGATTGCAAAAGAAGAAAGGTCTTATATACAACAACAATAAAAACCTTTCCAAACAGGAGATTTCGTCCCGAATTATTATAACGGCTAGGCTGAAATACCAAGATTTTGAACACAGATGTGCTAACCGTTATATAACGGTTGGAAATCGTTATGTAATAGTTGGTTCTAGAAATCTGAAATAAATTGGGCAGAACTTTGAAATTTAATTAAATAGAAAACCATTATAACGGTTGGTTATGGAATATTTTTAGCAGATTGAGATGAATTCAGAATTTTAGCAAAAGGCTAACTGTTATAATGGTTATTAATCGTTATATAACGGTTGGATCTGTAAGGCTGAAAGAAAAATGGGAAACGATTTGGAGTTGTATAAAAAGAACTAACCGTCAGAACATTTGTAAATAGTTATAACGATTGAGTTCTGAAGTTGGTTTTTCTCAAGCTCAAGAAGTCCAAATCACCCAAATTTTACATACTATTTCACTAACACCTTGCTAATACTTATTGATGAATACTTTAAATGCTCATGTTGTATCTCAAATTCACGGTGCATGTTCAATTCTCTAATTTTGCAATATAGTCCCTGCAAAAAGCTTAAAACACAAAAGAATGGTAAAATTCAAGATAGTTTTGCAAATCGACAATTATAGCAAAATTGTTAGACACAACAATCTCTCTCTTTTGTTGATTTGCAAAACTTGCGATTATATGTGCATATGAGGATTTTATATATCACGATTAAAGCACATGTTACTTCTCTCCCTTTTTGTAAATCGAGCAAAAGCTTAAAATAAATTTTGAGTGAAACTCCCCCTTAATCCATGCATTTTCATTTTGAAATAATTTTATCAAATATTAACAGCTATGATCCCCCTTAATCTAAGCATATGTAAGGATTTGGCACATATAAAGGCATGTAAATAAACAAGCATCGTAATTAACCAAACATAATGAAGTAAAGAAAGAATTGAGCAAGTAGGTCCGACAATCACAAAGTACATAAATGATGAAATCACAAACACATTGTTCTTGAACACACATAGATGGAAAGCCTAAACGACAAGGTAAGGTATGCGTAAGCTAAGTCTCCATGGTGTCGTCACCAACATCGTCACCACCATCATCGTCATCACCATCATCATCACCATCATCATCGTCATGATTTGAGGGAGGAGTCAGTGCAGAAATATCTCCATCTTCATCATTGTACCCAAAATGTTCATAGTAATAAGATTGGAGATCAAGATGTGAGTCATAGAGAGTAGAAAATTGACCTTTTGCCCAAGCACAAAATTCATTTTGATTTGATTCAATTCGATCACACTTGGTATTGATCTCATTGCATGTAGTGCAGAGCTCACCTAAATGCGTGAGAACGGCTTGTTGAAAATCTACAGAGTATTGGGGCGTAGTGTGAGCCGAGGATGACACATGAGTTGGAGAAGTTGGAATAGGTTTGCTTGGGTCAAAGTATTGATTGACTTGAGTGTTTGGCAGGGCAATCCAAATGTTCTTGTTTTCAGGCCTTGGGCAAAAGACTTGTTCCCCGGTCCCTGGTGTACGACCATCTCCCAAATCCGTATAGGTACTCACCCATCCATGTGCATCCAAGCGAGTCCATAGGTTGATTGGTTAGGTGAGTTCAAGGTTGCTAGGAAACCCAACCTCATTGGCCTTGAGGATTTTGTGGACGAGGTTTATGTAAGGGATAATCCTTTGGGTATCCTTGCAAGCGGTGATCATGTGCTTGATTATGACAAAAGGTATATTGAAGGTTCGGGTTTCCTCAAGTAATTGGCGAAGATAAAAGATCCCATTAAACGCAATATTGGTTTTGACCCTGCCATTAGGGGTTACAATGTGATGAAGAAACATGTAGGCAATGCGATGAAGAGAGGGTAAAATGGTGGAATAAAATGATCTTTTACCAAGGCCTACGGTTGGGACACGAAACCAACGTAAATATTGTTCATGGGTTTCTTCGGGTTCATTTGGCCAACCCCCGTTCAAATAAACCTCCTCACCCTCATTAGGAAGATTTAACCATTCGGCCAACGAGGACAAGGTAACCACAATTTCTTTTCCACACACAAGTTTTGAAACCGAAGGGTTCTTTGGTGATCTTAAGGTTTGCATAAAAGGCTTGGACCAAAATTTTGTTGTACGGTTCATTGCATTCAATTATTGCCCTCATCCCCCATCTATTGGTATACTCTTGAACTTTTTCTCGTTCGAAGGTTCTATTAAGTTTCCCTAATTGAACAAAATAGAATCAAGCAAAACTTGGTCTTTTGGCAAGTGCTTTGTACTTCGCGAATGCCTCATCATCCCGAAACAAATATGTATTACCTCGCAAGGCATTGATACTTTCTTCATCGACATTGGGTTTGGATTAGAACTTTGGCCAGCACTTGCTCCGTCACGTGGTCGCTTGGAAGAGACTTTGCGAACGACTCCCTTCACCCCTTGCACAATTGATGACATGATGGCTCTTGGAGATGTAGATCTAGGGTTTCTCGAAATAGAGAGGAAGGAGAGATGAGGAAGAAAATGGGTGAAATAGGAGGAGAAGGAGTAGAGAAGTTGAGATCTTGGAGGAATTTGAGAAAAATCAAGGGAGGGAGGAGTATTTAGGTGTAGAGGTATGAAGGTGTTGGAAGATGAAGAGAATGGGTCAAATTTTTGAGAAGAAATGGTTGGAGAAGAAGGGTCTGTCGACTAAAAGGCACATCTGGAATCTGCGAGCCATTATAACTGTTGGTCAACCGTTATAACAGTTAGTTATAAATTTGAAATTTTCTGCTGAATTTGAACTAACCGTTATAACGCTTACCAAGCGTTATATAACAGATCAATCTGGAAAAGTCAACAACCCAAAATAACCTGTCAATTCAATTAAGAAATTTTGCCCGCAACAGAGCCAAATTTTCTATTGTCTTGTGGTCGTAATGGTTTGTCTTGCGGACGCAAGACACCTGTCAGTTTAGATTTTAATTTGCAAAATAGAGACTGATTCCTAAAATACATTGTGGCTGCAATGGAATCCTTTGCGATCGCAATTCACCTGTTTTTAGGTTAAATTTACTTTGTTATGGAAATGAACTATTTTGCATTTCTTTCTCAAAATCAATTATTTGTCCAAATAATTACTCTAAATATTAATAAACCCAAAATTTGAATAATATCAAAATGCAACAATTATATTCGATATTTTCCAGTAAATTACAAAATTTTGAAACACAAGCAACGAAGGTGGCTTTGATACCACTTGTTGGTGCAATTTCATTTAGGCCAGAGCCACAAAACCTAAATTACCACTAAAGAATTGTAGTTTTAAAACAGGACCAACCTTCGTGCTTAAATGTTCGAAATAAAACCAAATACAACAGAAGCAATACTTACCTTCCACCCCTATAGTCTCCCTTGTACACTTGCTCTTACAACAGAGTCCTTGGTGATGGAGGTGCGAAAGCTCGAAACGGTGCGCTAACGAGTCTATCCAAGCATATCCTGGTGCCTTTTTGATCTCCAAAGTCACGAATGAACTAAGGAGTAAGTTTCTTTAATAGAGTAAGAAAAAGAGGCTATGCACATCACATGTGCCCTTGTTGTTAAACGGGAGTGGATGGAGACCCAACGCTATTTATAGAGGTGTTAACATATCTTGGAAATATACATAATTAATTATCAAATATTCATAGAATATATGAAATTATATTCTCTCCAAATATTTTCCAAATCCTTTTATTTACATTTGTAAATAATTCCACTAAATTTGGTATAAAATCTTAAATATCCAATCATAAAGATAACGACAAATCTAGGCAGTCAAAATCTGCCTTGGAATAGGTCTCTTGTGGTCGCAATGGATCTCATTGTGACCGCAATTGACTTGGCTTCCATACTTGGTAGGAATTATGCCAAGTCTCTTGCGGCCGCAATCAATCTTTTGAAAAATCAGAAGATTAACTGCCAAATCTCCTATATCCATTGCGGTCGCAAAGGATTTTCTTGCGGCCGCAATAGACTAGTGTTTGGGTTGTTTTGCTTAGGCTTTGATCCAACTTGTGTTGTGTTTAGGCCAAACAATATTTCTGACTTTACATCAACACCAATATATAGTTTAATTAATCATAATAGATCCATTAATAATTATAATTAATTTACTTAAATTTATATGCATTTGTGCTCAAAATCTTAGTAAAATACATATAATGTCATTGTACATCAGTTAATCACATTATCTGGCATATCCATATATTACTCCTCGTAGGCAACAGTATGTGACATGTAGTAATCATATAATACATAGTCCAAATTTTATTTATTACAATTGACGTCTCAATTCTAACAGAGCATTGCTACTTGAATATATTAGAAATTTTGGGGCTTAGTAGAAAGACTAAGATCAAGTAATAGGGCGGAAGCATTTCCAATCAACAATTATAATTCAAGCTTTTAGACCTTAATCACCTAGCTAAAATGTCAGCAAGCAAGTTCTAAGAATAATAGAGCAATTCACAAATCAATAAAGAGTTAGAATAGTAAGGAGAGAGAGAGAGAGATAGTAAAGAGCAAGAGCAATCAAGAGAACTCAAGAACACGCAATATAACGTGGTTCGGCCTACAAACATACTAGGCCTACATTAACGGGACTCTCGAAACCAAAACTTACTTCCGGGACTGATTTCACTAAGAAATAAGTGTTCTTTACAATTTCGAAACCGATTTTTAATTTCTTCTAAACATGCAAACCAATCTTCGATCCTTAGACCAATGCAAGGGGATACACCACTCTACACAGGGGTCTGATTGACTACACAATCAAGGACAAGGATGCACTACTTGACAACACAAATGTAGTGCACCAAAGGCTAGAAACTAGCAAAAGAAAAGTTTTCGGATTGACAATTATACTATGAAGGCTATACTAACTCTCCCAGGTTTAGGTAGCTGTAGGAGAATGCTTTGTTGCTCTTTCTGGCGCTCAATTTGATGCTTGGAAGCTTGTGGGGGTTTCAGATGTCTTTCCAGTTCGTCTCCCCTTCATATATATAGGCTGAGCACTTCTTGGAGTCTTGAAAATGGCCTAAAGCGTTACATAATTCTACAATGCATTATGGAACTCGTTGTGATGGGTTGACAGCATACCAAAATTGCCCTTCTGTGCTTCTCTGACTGTCTTCTGGGCCATCTTGAGCAGGAACCCGTTACAATGGGTTGAGAACTCGTTATAAAGGGTGGTAAGGCATTATGACGCATCTCTGGAGCGTTACAGTAATGCATGGCTCTGTGAAACACCTTCTTTGCTCAACTCTTCTCCTTCTAACCCATTGTGAAGGGTTAGCCACTCGTTATGATGGTTGCTGACCCGTTGTGATGGGTTCATGAAGCGTTATGACAAAACTAGGGTTTGTGAAGCCATTTCTTGATGTCTTGAGTATGTCTTGACTTGTGTTAAGCATGTTTAAGCCTTTGCAACATCATGTTGTACTTGTGTTAACTGACATCTCACCAAAACTCAATTGTGCTAGGTTAGTATTGATTTGTTTTGCAAATTGTCAAACAAAAGATGAGTTTAATCCAACAAACTCCCCATTTTGACAATTTGCAAAACCATGTGTGATGTGCATAACATATGATGCACATCTTAACATTTTTCCCCATTTTTGCAAAGTTTGGCAAAATGTTCAAATACATAAGCTCCCCCTGAATTTTAGCACATATTTATAAACAAGTCAAGTTCTAATTTTGCTCCCCCTAAATGATATAAGATTTACAAAAAAGGCACATGTCATCAAGTTCAATTAGGGTTTTCAAATTTAAGAATAAGGGAAGCAGTTATCAAGAGACATAGCAATATATGAATGCAATAGACAAAGCATAAAGATGCACTAAAAATATAATAGCAAACTAAGAACATGCATACAAAACATCATTAGTACATAAAATAAGTTTTCAACGGAGCATAGAAAATTACAACTTAAAGAAATTTAAACTATTGCAAAATGTTGCCCTCTTTCTCACAAGATCTAAATATCGTCGTCCTCATGCAATGGTCCCCATAACCCGTATCTCTCAATCCAAGATGCTTGATATTGTTCTTGAAAAGCATCAGTTTCTTCCAATCTTTCATCTACGCATTTATAATACTCCATTTTTGGCAACATAAGATCATATATGTGGTGTTTACTTGAATGTTTACCACCCATAAATGAAGTAATCAGATATGAAGTACTTAGAGTGGTATTCTATGCTTCTCCGTGTTGGTTCCATGAAAGGTTGTTTTTCCAATTATGAAGCATGGTTAGGTGATCCTACTCATATTGGACCTAGTGCCCAGGTAGTATGGCCAATAGTAGGTCAAGAAATATTGAATGGTGATGTCGGAGGGGGTTTTCGAGGAATACAAATAACCTCTGGGTTTTTTCAAATTTGGCGAGCAGAGTATCTTGGAAGGTTACCACACACAAATGAAGTAATCATATCAAAAACACTTCGCGTAGTAGGATATGTTGCTTTGTGGTGTTTTCTTGAATGGTTATCACCCATAAATGAAGTACCCGGATCAGAAACACTTCTCGTAGGAGGATAATATGCTTTGTGGTGTTTTATTCAATGTATATCACCCATACATTAAGTAATCAGATATGAAGCACTGAGAGTGGTCTTCTATGCTTCTTCACGGTGGTTTTCTGAAAGGTTTGGAGTTTTCTTGAAAGGTTACCACCCATAAATGAAGTACTCAGATCAAAAACACTTCTCATGACACGATAAGATGCTTTGTGGTGTTTTCTTGAATGTTTAACGCACATAAATGAAGTAATCTGATATGAAGCACTTATAATGGTATTCTCTATGCTTCTTCTTGGTGGTTTATTGAAAGGTTTAGAGTTTTCTTGGAAGGTTACCACTCAAAAATGAAGTAATCAGATCAGAAACAATTCTCGTAGTTGGATAAGATGCTTTGTGGTGTTTTCTTGAATGGTTACCACCCATAAATGAAGTACTTAGATCAGAAACACTTCTCGTAGCAGGATAAGATGCTTTGTGGTGTTTTGTTGAAGGTTTATCACCCAAAAATGAAGTAATAGTCATGAAGCGCTTAAAGTGGTATTGTACGTTTCTTCGTCACGGTTTCCTGAAAGGTTTAGAGTTTTCTTGAAAGGTTACCACCAATAAATGAAGTACTCGGATCAGAAACACTTCTCGTAGAAGGATAAGATGCTTTGCGGTGTTTTCTTGAATGTTTACCACCCTTGAATGAAGTAATCAGACGTGAAGCACTTATAATGAAATTCTATGCTTCTTAGTGGTTGTTTCATGAAAGGTTTAGAGTTTTCTTGGAAGGTTACCACTCATAAATTAAGTAATAATATCATAAATACTTCTCGTAGTAGGATAGGATGCCTTGTGGGGTATTCTTGAAATGGTTACAACCAATATATGAAATAATCAGATCAGAAACACATCTTGCAGTTGGAAAATATGCTTTGTGATGTTTTCTTGAATGGTTCCACCCAAAAATGAAGTACTCGAATCAGAAACACTTCTCGTAGCAGGATAAGATGCTTTGTGGTGTTTTGTTGAATGCTTACCCCATAAATGAAGATTAAGTCATGAAGCGCTTAGAGTGATATTATACGTTTCGTTGTGGTGGTTTCTTGAAAGTTTTGGAGTTTAATCGAAAGGCTACCACCCATAAATGAAGTACTCAAATCAGAAACACTTCTCGTAGCAGGATAAGATGCTCTAGGGTGTTTCTTTGAATGTTTACCACCCATAAATGAAGTAATCAGACATGAAGCAATTAAAATGGTATTCTATGTTTCTTCGTGGTGGTTTCATGAAAGGTTTAGAGTTTTCTTGCAAAGTTACCACTTATAAATAAAGTAATCATAATAGAAACACTTTTCATAGTTGGATATGATGCTTTGTGGTGTTTTCTTGAATGGTTACCACTTCTCCTAGTAGGATAAGATGCTTTGTTGTGTTTTCTTGAATTGTTACCATCCATAAATGAAGTAATCGGATAAAAAACACATCTCGTAGTTGGATAAGATGCTTTGTGGTGTTTTCTTGAATGGTTACCACCCATAAGTGAGGTACTCTGATTAGAAACACTTCTCGTAGCGGGATAAGATGCTCTGTGGTGTTTTCTTCAATGTTTACAACCCATAAATGGTATAAAATATGAAGCACCTAGAATGGTATTCTATGCTTCTTCGTGGTGGTTTTCTAAAAGTTTGTAGTTCTCTTGAAAGGTTACCACCCATAAATGAAGTACTCGGATCAAAAACACTTCTCGTGCCACGAAAAGATGCTTTGTGGTGTTTTCTTGAATGTTTACCGCGCATAAATGAAGTAATTTGAAATGAAGCACTTATAGTGGTATTCTATGTTTCTTCTTGGAGGTTTGATGAAAGGTTTAGAGTTTTCTTTGAAAGTTAACATTCATAAATGAAGTAATCAGCTCAGAAACACTTCTCGCGGTTGGATAAGAAGCTTTGTGGTGTTTTCTTGAATGGTTACCACCCATAAATGAAATACTCGGATCAGAAACACTTCTCATAGCAAGATAAGATGCATTGTGGTGTTTTGTTGAATGCTTACCACCCATAAATGAAGACTAAGTCATGAAGCGCTTAGATTGGTATTCTACGTTTCTTCCTGGTGGTTTCCTTAATGTTTAGGAGTTTTATCGAAAGGTTACCACCCATAAATGAAGTACTCAGATCAGAAAAATTCTCGTAGCAGGATAAGATGCTTTGTGGTGTTTACTTGAATGTTTACCATCCATAAATGATGTAATCAGACATGAAGCGCTTAAAATGGTATTCTATATTTCTTCGTGGTGGTTTCATGAAAGGTTTAGAGTTTTCTTGGAAAGTTACCACTTATAAATGAAGTAATCATATTAGAAACACTTTTCATAGTAGGATAGGATGCTTTGTGGTGTTTTCTTGAATGGCTACCACAAATAGATGAAGTAATCGGATAAAAACCACCTCTCCTAGTAGGATAAGATGCTTCGTGGTGTTTTCTTGAATTGTTACCATCCATAAATGAAGTAATCGGACCAAAAACACATCTCGTAGTTGGATAAGATGCTTTGTGGTGTTTTCTTGAATGGTTACCACCCATAAGTGAGGTACTCTGATCAGAAACACTTCTCGTAGCGGGATAAGATGCTCTATGGTGTTTTCTTCAATGTTTACAACCCATAAATGGATTTATAAAATATGAAGCACCTAGAATGGTATTCTATGCTTCTTCGTGGCGGTTTCCTAAAAGTTTGTAGTTCTCTTTAAATGTTACCACCCATAAATAAAGTACTCCGATAAGAAACAGTTCTCGTGCCACGATAAGAGGCTTTGTGGTGTTTTGTTGAATGTTTACCGCGTAAAAATGAAGTAATCAGATATGAAGCACTTAGAGTGGTCTTCTAAGCTTCTTCGTGGTGGTTTCATGAAAGGTTTAGAGTTTTCTTGAAAGGTTACCACTCATCAATGAAGTAATCATAATCAGATCAGAAACACTTCTCACGGTAGGATAAGATGGTTTGTGGTGTTTTCTTGAATGGTTGCCACCCATATATGAAGTACTCCGATCAGAAACACTTCTCGTAGCAGGATAAGATGCTTTGTGGTGCTTTGTTGAATGTTTACCACCCATAATTGAAGTAATAGTCATGAAGCGCTTAGAGTGGTATTCTATGTTTCTTCGTGGTGGTTTTCTAAAAGGTTTGGAGTTTTTTTTGAAAGGTTACCACCCATAAATGAAGACTCGGATCAGAAACACTTCTCGTGCCACGATAAGATGCTTTATGGTGTTTCTTGTAGGTTTATAGCTCATAAATGAAGTAATCAGATATGAAGCACTTAGAGCGGTATTCGATGTTTCTTCCTAGTGGTTTCATGAAAAATTTAGAGTTTTCTTGGAAAGTTACCACTTATAAATGAAGTAATCATATTGGAAACACTTTTCATAGTAGGATATGATGCTTTGTGGTGTTTTCTTGAATGGTTACCACCAATAGATGAAGTAATCGGATAAAGACCACCTCTCCTTGCAGGATAAGATGCTTTGCGGTATTTTCTTGAATGTTTACCACCCATAAATGAAATACTCGGATCAGAAACACTTCTCGTAAAAACATAATATGCTTTGTGGGGTTTTGTTGAATGTTTACCACCCATAAATGAAGTAATAGTCCTCAAGCGCTTAGAGTGGTAATCCACCTTTCTTCATGGTGTTTTCCTCAAAGGTTTGGAGTTTTCTTGAAAGGTTACCTTCCATAAATGAAGTACTCGGATCAGAAACACTTCTCGTGCCATGATAAGATGCTTTGTGGTGTTTTCTTGAATGTTTACCACGCATAAATGAAGTAATCTGATATGAAGCACTTATAGTGGTATTCTATGCTTCTTCTTGGAGGTTTGATGAAAGGTTTAGAGTTTTCTTTGAAAGTTAACATTCATAAATGAAGTAATCAGCTCAGAAACACTTCTCGCGGTTGGATAAGAAGCTTTGTGGTGTTTTCTTGAATGGTTACCACCCATAAATGAAATACTCGGATCAGAAACACTTCTCATAGCAAGATAAGATGCATTGTGGTGTTTTGTTGAATGCTTACCACCCATAAATGAAGATTAAGTCATGAAGCGCTTAGATTGGTATTCTACGTTTCTTCCTGGTGGTTTCCTTAATGTTTAGGAGTTTTATCGAAAGGTTACCACCCATAAATGAAGTACTCAGATCAGAAAAATTCTCGTAGCAGGATAAGATGCTTTGTGGTGTTTACTTGAATGTTTACCATCCATAAATGATGTAATCAGACATGAAGCGCTTAAAATGGTATTCTATATTTCTTCGTGGTGGTTTCATGAAAGGTTTAGAGTTTTCTTGGAAAGTTACCACTTATAAATGAAGTAATCATATTAGAAACACTTTTCATAGTAGGATAGGATGCTTTGTGGTGTTTTCTTGAATGGCTACCACAAATAGATGAAGTAATCGGATAAAAACCACCTCTCCTAGTAGGATAAGATGCTTCGTGGTGTTTTCTTGAATTGTTACCATCCATAAATGAAGTAATCGGACCAAAAACACATCTCGTAGTTGGATAAGATGCTTTGTGGTGTTTTCTTGAATGGTTACCACCCATAAGTGAGGTACTCTGATCAGAAACACTTCTCGTAGCGGGATAAGATGCTCTATGGTGTTTTCTTCAATGTTTACAACCCATAAATGGATTTATAAAATATGAAGCACCTAGAATGGTATTCTATGCTTCTTCGTGGCGGTTTCCTAAAAGTTTGTAGTTCTCTTTAAATGTTACCACCCATAAATAAAGTACTCCGATAAGAAACAGTTCTCGTGCCACGATAAGAGGCTTTGTGGTGTTTTGTTGAATGTTTACCGCGTAAAAATGAAGTAATCAGATATGAAGCACTTAGAGTGGTCTTCTAAGCTTCTTCGTGGTGGTTTCATGAAAGGTTTAGAGTTTTCTTGAAAGGTTACCACTCATCAATGAAGTAATCATAATCAGATCAGAAACACTTCTCACGGTAGGATAAGATGGTTTGTGGTGTTTTCTTGAATGGTTGCCACCCATATATGAAGTACTCCGATCAGAAACACTTCTCGTAGCAGGATAAGATGCTTTGTGGTGCTTTGTTGAATGTTTACCACCCATAATTGAAGTAATAGTCATGAAGCGCTTAGAGTGGTATTCTATGTTTCTTCGTGGTGGTTTTCTAAAAGGTTTGGAGTTTTTTTTGAAAGGTTACCACCCATAAATGAAGACTCGGATCAGAAACACTTCTCGTGCCACGATAAGATGCTTTATGGTGTTTCTTGTAGGTTTATAGCTCATAAATGAAGTAATCAGATATGAAGCACTTAGAGCGGTATTCGATGTTTCTTCCTAGTGGTTTCATGAAAAATTTAGAGTTTTCTTGGAAAGTTACCACTTATAAATGAAGTAATCATATTAGAAACACTTTTCATAGTAGGATATGATGCTTTGTGGTGTTTTCTTGAATGGTTACCACCAATAGATGAAGTAATCGGATAAAGACCACCTCTCCTTGCAGGATAAGATGCTTTGCGGTATTTTCTTGAATGTTTACCACCCATAAATGAAATACTCGGATCAGAAACACTTCTCGTAAAAACATAATATGCTTTGTGGGGTTTTGTTGAATGTTTACCACCCATAAATGAAGTAATAGTCCTCAAGCGCTTAGAGTGGTAATCCACCTTTCTTCATGGTGTTTTCCTCAAAGGTTTGGAGTTTTTTTGAAAGGTTACCTTCCATAAATGAAGTACTCGTATCAGAAACACTTCTCGTGCCATGATAAGATGCTTTGTGGTGTTTTCTTGAATGTTTACCACGCATAAATGAAGTAATCTGATATGAAGCACTTATAGTGGTATTCTATGCTTCTTCTTGGAGGTTTGATGAAAGGTTTAGAGTTTTCTTTGAAAGTTAACATTCATAAATGAAGTAATCAGCTCAGAAACACTTCTCGCGGTTGGATAAGAAGCTTTGTGGTGTTTTCTTGAATGGTTACCACCCATAAATGAAATACTCGGATCAGAAACACTTCTCATAGCAAGATAAGATGCATTGTGGTGTTTTGTTGAATGCTTACCACCCATAAATGAAGATTAAGTCATGAAGCGCTTAGATTGGTATTCTACGTTTCTTCCTGGTGGTTTCCTTAATGTTTAGGAGTTTTATCGAAAGGTTACCACCCATAAATGAAGTACTCAGATCAGAAAAATTCTCGTAGCAGGATAAGATGCTTTGTGGTGTTTACTTGAATGTTTACCATCCATAAATGATGTAATCAGACATGAAGCGCTTAAAATGGTATTCTATATTTCTTCGTGGTGGTTTCATGAAAGGTTTAGAGTTTTCTTGGAAAGTTACCACTTATAAATGAAGTAATCATATTAGAAACACTTTTCATAGTAGGATAGGATGCTTTGTGGTGTTTTCTTGAATGGCTACCACAAATAGATGAAGTAATCGGATAAAAACCACCTCTCCTAGTAGGATAAGATGCTTCGTGGTGTTTTCTTGAATTGTTACCATCCATAAATGAAGTAATCGGACCAAAAACACATCTCGTAGTTGGATAAGATGCTTTGTGGTGTTTTCTTGAATGGTTACCACCCATAAGTGAGGTACTCTGATCAGAAACACTTCTCGTAGCGGGATAAGATGCTCTATGGTGTTTTCTTCAATGTTTACAACCCATAAATGGATTTATAAAATATGAAGCACCTAGAATGGTATTCTATGCTTCTTCGTGGCGGTTTCCTAAAAGTTTGTAGTTCTCTTTAAATGTTACCACCCATAAATAAAGTACTCCGATAAGAAACAGTTCTCGTGCCACGATAAGAGGCTTTGTGGTGTTTTGTTGAATGTTTACCGCGTAAAAATGAAGTAATCAGATATGAAGCACTTAGAGTGGTCTTCTAAGCTTCTTCGTGGTGGTTTCATGAAAGGTTTAGAGTTTTCTTGAAAGGTTACCACTCATCAATGAAGTAATCATAATCAGATCAGAAACACTTCTCACGGTAGGATAAGATGGTTTGTGGTGTTTTCTTGAATGGTTGCCACCCATATATGAAGTACTCCGATCAGAAACACTTCTCGTAGCAGGATAAGATGCTTTGTGGTGCTTTGTTGAATGTTTACCACCCATAATTGAAGTAATAGTCATGAAGCGCTTAGAGTGGTATTCTATGTTTCTTCGTGGTGGTTTTCTAAAAGGTTTGGAGTTTTTTTTGAAAGGTTACCACCCATAAATGAAGACTCGGATCAGAAACACTTCTCGTGCCACGATAAGATGCTTTATGGTGTTTCTTGTAGGTTTATAGCTCATAAATGAAGTAATCAGATATGAAGCACTTAGAGCGGTATTCGATGTTTCTTCCTAGTGGTTTCATGAAAAATTTAGAGTTTTCTTGGAAAGTTACCACTTATAAATGAAGTAATCATATTAGAAACACTTTTCATAGTAGGATATGATGCTTTGTGGTGTTTTCTTGAATGGTTACCACCAATAGATGAAGTAATCGGATAAAGACCACCTCTCCTTGCAGGATAAGATGCTTTGCGGTATTTTCTTGAATGTTTACCACCCATAAATGAAATACTCGGATCAGAAACACTTCTCGTAAAAACATAATATGCTTTGTGGGGTTTTGTTGAATGTTTACCACCCATAAATGAAGTAATAGTCCTCAAGCGCTTAGAGTGGTAATCCACCTTTCTTCATGGTGTTTTCCTCAAAGGTTTGGAGTTTTCTTGAAAGGTTACCTTCCATAAATGAAGTACTCGTATCAGAAACACTTCTCGTGCCATGATAAGATGCTTTGTGGTGTTTTCTTGAATGTTTACCACGCATAAATGAAGTAATCTGATATGAAGCACTTATAGTGGTATTCTATGCTTCTTCTTGGAGGTTTGATGAAAGGTTTAGAGTTTTCTTTGAAAGTTAACATTCATAAATGAAGTAATCAGCTCAGAAACACTTCTCGCGGTTGGATAAGAAGCTTTGTGGTGTTTTCTTGAATGGTTACCACCCATAAATGAAATACTCGGATCAGAAACACTTCTCATAGCAAGATAAGATGCATTGTGGTGTTTTGTTGAATGCTTACCACCCATAAATGAAGATTAAGTCATGAAGCGCTTAGATTGGTATTCTACGTTTCTTCCTGGTGGTTTCCTTAATGTTTAGGAGTTTTATCGAAAGGTTACCACCCATAAATGAAGTACTCAGATCAGAAAAATTCTCGTAGCAGGATAAGATGCTTTGTGGTGTTTACTTGAATGTTTACCATCCATAAATGATGTAATCAGACATGAAGCGCTTAAAATGGTATTCTATATTTCTTCGTGGTGGTTTCATGAAAGGTTTAGAGTTTTCTTGGAAAGTTACCACTTATAAATGAAGTAATCATATTAGAAACACTTTTCATAGTAGGATAGGATGCTTTGTGGTGTTTTCTTGAATGGCTACCACAAATAGATGAAGTAATCGGATAAAAACCACCTCTCCTAGTAGGATAAGATGCTTCGTGGTGTTTTCTTGAATTGTTACCATCCATAAATGAAGTAATCGGACCAAAAACACATCTCGTAGTTGGATAAGATGCTTTGTGGTGTTTTCTTGAATGGTTACCACCCATAAGTGAGGTACTCTGATCAGAAACACTTCTCGTAGCGGGATAAGATGCTCTATGGTGTTTTCTTCAATGTTTACAACCCATAAATGGATTTATAAAATATGAAGCACCTAGAATGGTATTCTATGCTTCTTCGTGGCGGTTTCCTAAAAGTTTGTAGTTCTCTTTAAATGTTACCACCCATAAATAAAGTACTCCGATAAGAAACAGTTCTCGTGCCACGATAAGAGGCTTTGTGGTGTTTTGTTGAATGTTTACCGCGTAAAAATGAAGTAATCAGATATGAAGCACTTAGAGTGGTCTTCTAAGCTTCTTCGTGGTGGTTTCATGAAAGGTTTAGAGTTTTCTTGAAAGGTTACCACTCATCAATGAAGTAATCATAATCAGATCAGAAACACTTCTCACGGTAGGATAAGATGGTTTGTGGTGTTTTCTTGAATGGTTGCCACCCATATATGAAGTACTCCGATCAGAAACACTTCTCGTAGCAGGATAAGATGCTTTGTGGTGCTTTGTTGAATGTTTACCACCCATAATTGAAGTAATAGTCATGAAGCGCTTAGAGTGGTATTCTATGTTTCTTCGTGGTGGTTTTCTAAAAGGTTTGGAGTTTTTTTTGAAAGGTTACCACCCATAAATGAAGACTCGGATCAGAAACACTTCTCGTGCCACGATAAGATGCTTTATGGTGTTTCTTGTAGGTTTATAGCTCATAAATGAAGTAATCAGATATGAAGCACTTAGAGCGGTATTCGATGTTTCTTCCTAGTGGTTTCATGAAAAATTTAGAGTTTTCTTGGAAAGTTACCACTTATAAATGAAGTAATCATATTAGAAACACTTTTCATAGTAGGATATGATGCTTTGTGGTGTTTTCTTGAATGGTTACCACCAATAGATGAAGTAATCGGATAAAGACCACCTCTCCTTGCAGGATAAGATGCTTTGCGGTATTTTCTTGAATGTTTACCACCCATAAATGAAATACTCGGATCAGAAACACTTCTCGTAAAAACATAATATGCTTTGTGGGGTTTTGTTGAATGTTTACCACCCATAAATGAAGTAATAGTCCTCAAGCGCTTAGAGTGGTAATCCACCTTTCTTCATGGTGTTTTCCTCAAAGGTTTGGAGTTTTCTTGAAAGGTTACCTTCCATAAATGAAGTACTCGGATCAGAAACACTTCTCGTGCCATGATAAGATGCTTTGTGGTGTTTTCTTGAATGTTTACCACGCATAAATGAAGTAATCTGATATGAAGCACTTATAGTGGTATTCTATGCTTCTTCTTGGAGGTTTGATGAAAGGTTTAGAGTTTTCTTTGAAAGTTAACATTCATAAATGAAGTAATCAGCTCAGAAACACTTCTCGCGGTTGGATAAGAAGCTTTGTGGTGTTTTCTTGAATGGTTACCACCCATAAATGAAATACTCGGATCAGAAACACTTCTCATAGCAAGATAAGATGCATTGTGGTGTTTTGTTGAATGCTTACCACCCATAAATGAAGACTAAGTCATGAAGCGCTTAGATTGGTATTCTACGTTTCTTCCTGGTGGTTTCCTTAATGTTTAGGAGTTTTATCGAAAGGTTACCACCCATAAATGAAGTACTCAGATCAGAAAAATTCTCATAGCAGGATAAGATGCTTTGTGGTGTTTACTTGAATGTTTACCATCCATAAATGATGTAATCAGACATGAAGCGCTTAAAATGGTATTCTATATTTCTTCGTGGTGGTTTCATGAAAGGTTTAGAGTTTTCTTGGAAAGTTACCACTTATAAATGAAGTAATCATATTAGAAACACTTTTCATAGTAGGATAGGATGCTTTGTGGTGTTTTCTTGAATGGCTACCACAAATAGATGAAGTAATCGGATAAAAACCACCTCTCCTAGTAGGATAAGATGCTTCGTGGTGTTTTCTTGAATTGTTACCATCCATAAATGAAGTAATCGGACCAAAAACACATCTCGTAGTTGGATAAGATGCTTTGTGGTGTTTTCTTGAATGGTTACCACCCATAAGTGAGGTACTCTGATCAGAAACACTTCTCGTAGCGGGATAAGATGCTCTATGGTGTTTTCTTCAATGTTTACAACCCATAAATGGATTTATAAAATATGAAGCACCTAGAATGGTATTCTATGCTTCTTCGTGGCGGTTTCCTAAAAGTTTGTAGTTCTCTTTAAATGTTACCACCCATAAATAAAGTACTCCGATAAGAAACAGTTCTCGTGCCACGATAAGAGGCTTTGTGGTGTTTTGTTGAATGTTTACCGCGTAAAAATGAAGTAATCAGATATGAAGCACTTAGAGTGGTCTTCTAAGCTTCTTCGTGGTGGTTTCATGAAAGGTTTAGAGTTTTCTTGAAAGGTTACCACTCATCAATGAAGTAATCATAATCAGATCAGAAACACTTCTCACGGTAGGATAAGATGGTTTGTGGTGTTTTCTTGAATGGTTGCCACCCATATATGAAGTACTCCGATCAGAAACACTTCTCGTAGCAGGATAAGATGCTTTGTGGTGCTTTGTTGAATGTTTACCACCCATAATTGAAGTAATAGTCATGAAGCGCTTAGAGTGGTATTCTATGTTTCTTCGTGGTGGTTTTCTAAAAGGTTTGGAGTTTTTTTTGAAAGGTTACCACCCATAAATGAAGACTCGGATCAGAAACACTTCTCGTGCCACGATAAGATGCTTTATGGTGTTTCTTGTAGGTTTATAGCTCATAAATGAAGTAATCAGATATGAAGCACTTAGAGCGGTATTCGATGTTTCTTCCTAGTGGTTTCATGAAAAATTTAGAGTTTTCTTGGAAAGTTACCACTTATAAATGAAGTAATCATATTAGAAACACTTTTCATAGTAGGATATGATGCTTTGTGGTGTTTTCTTGAATGGTTACCACCAATAGATGAAGTAATCGGATAAAGACCACCTCTCCTTGCAGGATAAGATGCTTTGCGGTATTTTCTTGAATGTTTACCACCCATAAATGAAATACTCGGATCAGAAACACTTCTCGTAAAAACATAATATGCTTTGTGGGGTTTTGTTGAATGTTTACCACCCATAAATGAAGTAATAGTCCTCAAGCGCTTAGAGTGGTAATCCACCTTTCTTCATGGTGTTTTCCTCAAAGGTTTGGAGTTTTCTTGAAAGGTTACCTTCCATAAATGAAGTACTCGTATCAGAAACACTTCTCGTGCCATGATAAGATGCTTTGTGGTGTTTTCTTGAATGTTTACCACGCATAAATGAAGTAATCTGATATGAAGCACTTATAGTGGTATTCTATGCTTCTTCTTGGAGGTTTGATGAAAGGTTTAGAGTTTTCTTTGAAAGTTAACATTCATAAATGAAGTAATCAGCTCAGAAACACTTCTCGCGGTTGGATAAGAAGCTTTGTGGTGTTTTCTTGAATGGTTACCACCCATAAATGAAATACTCGGATCAGAAACACTTCTCATAGCAAGATAAGATGCATTGTGGTGTTTTGTTGAATGCTTACCACCCATAAATGAAGACTAAGTCATGAAGCGCTTAGATTGGTATTCTACGTTTCTTCCTGGTGGTTTCCTTAATGTTTAGGAGTTTTATCGAAAGGTTACCACCCATAAATGAAGTACTCAGATCAGAAAAATTCTCATAGCAGGATAAGATGCTTTGTGGTGTTTACTTGAATGTTTACCATCCATAAATGATGTAATCAGACATGAAGCGCTTAAAATGGTATTCTATATTTCTTCGTGGTGGTTTCATGAAAGGTTTAGAGTTTTCTTGGAAAGTTACCACTTATAAATGAAGTAATCATATTAGAAACACTTTTCATAGTAGGATAGGATGCTTTGTGGTGTTTTCTTGAATGGCTACCACAAATAGATGAAGTAATCGGATAAAAACCACCTCTCCTAGTAGGATAAGATGCTTCGTGGTGTTTTCTTGAATTGTTACCATCCATAAATGAAGTAATCGGACCAAAAACACATCTCGTAGTTGGATAAGATGCTTTGTGGTGTTTTCTTGAATGGTTACCACCCATAAGTGAGGTACTCTGATCAGAAACACTTCTCGTAGCGGGATAAGATGCTCTATGGTGTTTTCTTCAATGTTTACAACCCATAAATGGATTTATAAAATATGAAGCACCTAGAATGGTATTCTATGCTTCTTCGTGGCGGTTTCCTAAAAGTTTGTAGTTCTCTTTAAATGTTACCACCCATAAATAAAGTACTCCGATAAGAAACAGTTCTCGTGCCACGATAAGAGGCTTTGTGGTGTTTTGTTGAATGTTTACCGCGTAAAAATGAAGTAATCAGATATGAAGCACTTAGAGTGGTCTTCTAAGCTTCTTCGTGGTGGTTTCATGAAAGGTTTAGAGTTTTCTTGAAAGGTTACCACTCATCAATGAAGTAATCATAATCAGATCAGAAACACTTCTCACGGTAAGATAAGATGGTTTGTGGTGTTTTCTTGAATGGTTGCCACCCATATATGAAGTACTCCGATCAGAAACACTTCTCGTAGCAGGATAAGATGCTTTGTGGTGCTTTGTTGAATGTTTACCACCCATAATTGAAGTAATAGTCATGAAGCGCTTAGAGTGGTATTCTATATTTCTTCGTGGTGGTTTTCTAAAAGGTTTGGAGTTTTTTTTGAAAGGTTACCACCCATAAATGAAGACTCGGATCAGAAACACTTCTCGTGCCACGATAAGATGCTTTATGGTGTTTCTTGTAGGTTTATAGCTCATAAATGAAGTAATCAGATATGAAGCACTTAGAGCGGTATTCGATGTTTCTTCCTAGTGGTTTCATGAAAAATTTAGAGTTTTCTTGGAAAGTTACCACTTATAAATGAAGTAATCATATTAGAAACACTTTTCATAGTAGGATATGATGCTTTGTGGTGTTTTCTTGAATGGTTACCACCAATAGATGAAGTAATCGGATAAAGACCACCTCTCCTTGCAGGATAAGATGCTTTGCGGTATTTTCTTGAATGTTTACCACCCATAAATGAAATACTCGGATCAGAAACACTTCTCGTAAAAACATAATATGCTTTGTGGGGTTTTGTTGAATGTTTACCACCCATAAATGAAGTAATAGTCCTCAAGCGCTTAGAGTGGTAATCCACCTTTCTTCATGGTGTTTTCCTCAAAGGTTTGGAGTTTTCTTGAAAGGTTACCTTCCATAAATGAAGTACTCGGATCAGAAACACTTCTCGTGCCATGATAAGATGCTTTGTGGTGTTTTCTTGAATGTTTACCACGCATAAATGAAGTAATCTGATATGAAGCACTTATAGTGGTATTCTATGCTTCTTCTTGGAGGTTTGATGAAAGGTTTAGAGTTTTCTTTGAAAGTTAACATTCATAAATGAAGTAATCAGCTCAGAAACACTTCTCGCGGTTGGATAAGAAGCTTTGTGGTGTTTTCTTGAATGGTTACCACTCATAAATGAAATACTCGGATCAGAAACACTTCTCATAGCAAGATAAGATGCATTGTGGTGTTTTGTTGAATGCTTACCACCCATAAATGAAGATTAAGTCATGAAGCGCTTAGATTGGTATTCTACGTTTCTTCCTGGTGGTTTCCTTAATGTTTAGGAGTTTTATCGAAAGGTTACCACCCATAAATGAAGTACTCAGATCAGAAAAATTCTCGTAGCAGGATAAGATGCTTTGTGGTGTTTACTTGAATGTTTACCATCCATAAATGATGTAATCAGACATGAAGCGCTTAAAATGGTATTCTATATTTCTTCGTGGTGGTTTCATGAAAGGTTTAGAGTTTTCTTGGAAAGTTACCACTTATAAATGAAGTAATCATATTAGAAACACTTTTCATAGTAGGATAGGATTCTTTGTGGTGTTTTCTTGAATGGCTACCACAAATAGATGAAGTAATCGGATAAAAACCACCTCTCCTAGTAGGATAAGATGCTTCGTGGTGTTTTCTTGAATTGTTACCATCCATAAATGAAGTAATCGGACCAAAAACACATCTCGTAGTTGGATAAGATGCTTTGTGGTGTTTTCTTGAATGGTTACCACCCATAAGTGAGGTACTCTGATCAGAAACACTTCTCGTAGCAGGATAAGATGTTTTGTGGTGTTTTCTTGAATGTTTACCACCCATAAATGAAGTAGACATGAAGCACTTAGAATGGTATTCTTTGCTTCTTCGTGGTAGTTTCATGAAAGGTTTAGAGTTTTCACGGAATGTTACCAGTCATAAATGAAGTCATCATATCAGAAACACTTCTCGTAGTAGAATATGATGATTTGTGGTGTTTTCTTGAATGGTTATCTCCCATAAATGAAGTGCTCGGATCAGAGACACTTTTCGTAGCAGGATAAAATGCTTTGTGGTGTTTTCTTGAATGTTTGCCACCCATAAATGAAGTAATCTGCATAAAGCGCTTAGAGTGGCATCCTTCGTTTCTTCATGGTGGTTCCCTGAATGGTTTGGAGTTCTCTTGAATGATTACCACCCATAAGTGAGGTACTCTGATCAGAAACACTTCTCGTAGCGGGATAAGATGCTCTGTGGTGTTTTCATCAATGTTTACAACCCATAAATGGATTTATAAATTATGAAGCACCTAGAATGGTATTCTATGCTTCTTCGTGGTGGTTTTCTAAAAGTTTGTAGTTCTCTTGAAATGTTACCACCCATAAATAAAGTACTCCGATAAGAAACAGTTCTCGTGCCACGATAAGAGGCTTTGTGGTGTTTTGTTGAATGTTTACCGCCTATAAATTAAGTAATAAGATATGGTGCACTTAGAATGGTTTCTAGGCTTCTTCGTGGTGGTTTGATGAAAGGTTTAGAGTTTTCTTGGAAGGTTACCACTCATAAATGAAGTAATCATAATCAGATCAGAAACACTTCTCACGGTAGGATAAAATGCTTCGTTGTGTTTTCTTGAATGGTTACCATCCATATATGAAGTACTCAAATCAAAAATCCTTCTCGTAGCAGGATAAGATACTTTGTAGTGTTTTGTTGAATGTTTACCACCCAAAATTGAAGTAATAGTCATGAAGCGCTTAGAGTGGTATTCTATGTTTCTTCATGGTGGTTTTCTAAAAGGTTTGGAGTTTTTTTGAAAGGTTACCACCCATAAATGAAGTACTTGGATCAGAAACACTTCTCATAGCATGATAAGATGCTTTGCGTTGTTTTCTAAATATTTACCACCCAAAAATGAAGTAATCAGACATGAAACACTTAGAGTGGTATTATATGCTTCTTCGTGGTGGTTTCATGAAAGCTTTAGTGTTTTCTTGGAAGGTTACCACTCATAAATGAAGTAATCATATCAGAAACAATTCTCGTAGTAGTATAAGTAGCTTTGTGGTGTTTTATTGAATAGTTACCACCCATAAATGAAGTACCCGGATCAGAAGCACTTCTCCTGAAAGATTACCACCAATTCTGATTAGAAACACTTCTCGCAGCGAGATAAAATGCTTTGTGGTATTTTCTTGAATGTTTACAATCAATAAATGAATTAATCAAATATGAACCACCTAGAATGATAATCTATGCTTCTTAGTGGTGGTTTCTTGAAAGGTTTAGAGTTTTCTTGGAATGTTACCAATCATAAATGAAGAGTCAGATCTGAAACACTTCTCGTAGTAGGATAAGAAGATTTGTGGTGTTTTCTTGAATGGTTACCACCAATAGAAGTAATCGGATGAAAACCACTTCTCCTAGTAGGATAAGATGTTTTGTGGTGTTTTCTTGATTTTTACCACCCATAAATGAAGTAATCGGATCAAAAACACTTCTCGTAGTAGGATAAGATGCTTTGTGAGTAGTAGTCTATGCTTCTTTGTGGTGGTTTCATGAAAGGTTTAGAGTTTTTTTGGAAGGTTACCACTCACAAATGAAGTAATCATATCAGAAACACTTCTCATAGTAGGATAATTTGCTTTGTGGTGTTTTTTTGAATGGTTACCTCCCATAAATTAAGTAATCAGACATGAAGCACCGAAGTGGTCTTCTATGCTTCTTCGTGGTGGTTTCCCGAAAGGTTTGGAGTTTTCTTGAAAGGTTGACACTCATAAATGAAGTACTCGGATCAGAAACACTTCTCGTGCCACGATAAGATGCTTTGTGGTGTTTTCTTGAATGTTTATCGCGCATAAATGAAGTAATCAGATATGAAGCACTTAGAGTGGTATTATATGCTTCTTCGTAGAGATTACATGAAAGGTTTAGAGTTTTTGTGGAATGTTACTACTCACAAATGAAGTAATGATATCAGAAACCCTTTTCTTAGTATGATAAGTTGCTTTGTGGTGTTTTCTTGAATGGTTACCACCCATAAATGAAGTACTCGGATCAGAAACACTTCTCGTAGTAGGATAAGATGCTTTGTGGTGTTTTATTGAATATTTATCACCCAAAAATTAATTAATCATACATGAAGAACTGAGAGTGGTCTTCTATGCTTCTTTGTGGTGGTTTCCTAAAAGGTTTGGAGTTTTCTTGAAATGTTACTACCCATAAATGAAGTACCCGGATCAGAAACACTTCTCGTGCCACGATAAAATGCTTTGTGGTGTTTTTTGAATGTTTATCGCGCTTAAATGAAGTAATCAGATATGAAGCACTTAGAATGGTATTCTATGCTTCTTCGTAGTGCTTTGATGAAAGGTTTAGAGTTTTCTTGGAAGGTTACCACTCATAAATGAAGTAATCAGATCAAAAACACTTCTCGTAATTGGAGGGGATGCTTTGTGGTGTTATTTGAATGATTATCACCCATAAATTAAGTACTCGAATCAAAAACACTTCTCATAGCAGGATAAAAGGCTTTGTGGTGTTTTCTTGAATGTTTACCACCCATAAATTAAGTAATCAGACATGAAGCACCTATAATAGTATTCTATGCTTCTTTATGGAGGTTTCATGGAAGGTTCAAAGTTTTCTTGGAAGCTTACCACCCATAAATGAAGTACTCGGATCAGAAATACTTCTCGTAGCAAGATAAGATGCTTTGCGGTGTTTTCTTGAATGTTTATCATCCATAAATGAAGTAATTAGACAGGAATCACCTAAAATGATATTCTATGTTCTTGTGGTGTTATCTTGAATGTTTACCACCCATAAATGAAGTACTTAGAGTGGCATTCTATGCTTCTTCGTGGTGGTTTCATGAAATGTTTAGAGTATTCATGGAAGGTTACCAATCATAAATGAAGTAATCAGATCAGAAACACTTCTCGTGGTAGGATTAGATGCTTTGTGGTGTTTTCTTGAAAGGTTACCACCCATAAATGAAGTACTCGAATCAGAAACACTTCTCCTAGCAAGGTAAGATGTTTTGTGGTGTTATCTTGAATGTTTATCACCCGTAAATGAAGTAATCATACATGAAGTACTAAAGTGGTATTCTATGCTTCTTCGTGGTGGTTTCATGAAAGGTTTATAGTTTTCTGGGAAAGTTACTAATCATAAATGAAGTAGTCGGATTAGAAGCACTTCTCGTTGTAGGATAAGATAATTTGTGGTGTTTTCTTGAAGGGTTACCACCAATAGATGATGTAATCGGATAAAAACCACTTTTCCTAGTAGGATAAGATGTTTTGTGGTGTTTTCTTGAATTGTTACCACCCATAAATGAAGTACTCAGATCATAAATACTTCTCGTAGCAGGATAAGATGCTTTGTAGTATTTTATTGAATGTTTAACACACATAAATGAAATAATCAGATCAGAAACACTTATCGCAGTATGATAAGATATTTTGTAGTGTTTTCTTGAATAGTATGGTTACCACCCATAAATGAAGTACTCGGATCAGAAACACTTCTCGTAACATGTTAAGATGTTTTATGGTGTTTTCTTGAATGTTTACCACCCATAAATGAAGTAATCAGACATGAACCACTTAGAGTGGTATTCTACGCTTCTTCGTGTTGGTTTCCTGAAAAGTTTGGAGTTTTATTGAAAGGATACCACCCATAAATGAAGTACTCGAAACAGAAACACATCTCGTGCCACGATAAGATGCTTTGTGGTATTTTCTTGAATGTTTACCGCGCTTAGAGTGGTATTCTATGCTTCTTCGTGGTGGTTTGATGAATGGTTTAGAATTTTCTTGAAAGGTTACACCTCATAAATCAAGTAATCATATTAGAAACACTTCTCGCTGTAGGATAAGATGGTTTGTGGTGTTTTCTTGAATGGTTACTAGCCATAAATCAAGTACTAGTATCAGAAACACTTCTCGTATTAGGATAAGATGCTTTGTGGTGTTTTCTTGAATGGTTACCAGCCATAAATCAAGTACCCGGATCACAAGCACTTCTCGTAGCAGGATAAGATGTTTTGTGGTGTTTTATTGAATGTTAATCACCCATAAATTAAGTAATCAGACATGAAGCACTGAGAGTGGTCTTCTATGCTTCTTCGTGGTGGTTTCCTGAAAGGTTTGGAGTTTTCTTGAAAGGTTGCCACCCATAAATGAACTACTCAGATCAGAAACACTTCTCGTGCCACGATAAGATGCTTTGTAGTGTTTTCTTGAATGTTTACCACCCATAAATGAAGTAATCAGATCAGAAACACTTCTTGTAGTGTTATAAGATGTTTTGTAGTGTTTTCTTGAATGGTTACCAGCCATAAATGAAGTACTCGGATCAGAAACACTTCTCGTGCCACGATAAGATGCTTTGTGGTATTTTCTTGAATGTTTACCGCGCTTAGAGTGGTATTTTATGCTTCTTCGTGGTGGTTTGATGAATGTTTTAGAATTTTCTTGAAAGGTTACATCTCATAAATGAAGTAATCATATCAGAAACACTTCTCGCAGTAGGATAAGATGGTTTGTGGTGTTTTCTTGAATGGTTACCAGCCATAAATCAAGTACCAGTATCAAAAATATTTCTCGTATCAGGATAAGATGCTTTGTGGTGTTTTCTAGAATGGTTACCAGCCATAAATCAAGTACCCGAATCAGAAGCACTTCTCGTAGCAAGATAAGATGCTTTGTGGTGTTTTATTGAATGTTGATCACCTATAAATTAAGTAATCAGACATGAAACACTGAGAGTGGTCTTCTATGCTTCTTCGTGGTGGTTTCCTGAAAGATTTGGAGTTTTCTTGAAAGGTTTCCACCCATAAATGAAGTACTTGGATCAAAAACACTTCTCGTGCCACGATAAGATGCTTTGTGGTGTTTTCTTGAATGTTTACCGCGCATAAATGAAGTAATCAGATATGAAGCACTTAAAGTGGTATTCTATGCTTCTTCGTGGTGGTTTGATGAAAGGTTTAGAGTTTTCTTCGAAGGTTACCACTCATAAATGAAGTAATCAAATCAGAAACACTTCTCGTAGTAGGATAAGATAATTTGTGGTGTTTTCTTGAATGGTTACCTGCCATAAATGAAGTACCCTGATCAGAAACACTTCTCGTAGCATGATAAGATGCTTTGTAGAGTTTTATTGAATGTTTATCAACAATAAATTATGTAATCAGACATGAAGCACTGAGAGTGGTCTTCTATACTTCTTCATGGTTGTTTCTTGAAAGGTTTGGAGTTTTCTTGAAAGGTTACCACCCATAAATGAAGTACTCGAATTAGAAACACTTCTCGTGCCACGATAAGATGATTTGCGGTGTTTTCTTGAATGTGAGACATGAAGCACTTAGAATGGTATTTTATGCTTCTCCGTGGAGGTTTCATGAAAGGTTTTGAGTTTTCTTGGAATGTTACCACTCATAAATGTAGTATATCAAAAATACTTCTCCTAGTAGGATAAGTTGCTTTGTTGTGTTTTCTTGAATGATTACCACCCATAAATGAAGTACTGTGATCAGAAACACTTCTCGTAGCAGGATAATATGTTATGTGGTGTTTTTTTTTAATGTTTACCACCCATAAATCTAGTAATCAGACATGAACCACTAAGAGTGGTATTCTACCCTTCTTCGTGTTGATTTCCTGAAATGTTTGGAGTTTTCTTGAAAGGTTACTACCCATAAATGATGTACTCGGATCAGAAACACTTCTCGTGCCACGATAAGATGTTTTGCGGTGTTTTCTTGAATGTTTACCACCCATAAATGAAGTACTCGGATCAGAAACACTTCTCAGAGATACACCCGTAGCTAAAGGAGACAAGTTCAATCTCATGCAATGTTCCCAAACTGATTTAGAGAAAAATGCCATGAAAGATATTCCATATGCGTCCATTGTAGGCAGTCTCATGTATGTCTAAGGATGCACGAGAACAGATATAACCTTCATCACTAGAATGCTAGGACAATATTTAAGTAATCCTGGTAGAAAGCACTAGAAAGCAGCAAAGAGGGTGTTTAGATACCTGAAGAGAACAAGAAATTTTATGCTCACATATCAGAGATCGGAAATGTTCGAGGTAATTGGATATATCGATTCTGGTTTTGGAGGATGCATGGATAGCATGAAGTCAACATTATGATACATCTACTTGATGGCAAGCGGCATTGTAACCATGGCAGAGTGTTAAACATACATTAATAGAACCTTCCACAATGGTGCCCAAATTTATTACATGCTACGAAGCCTCAAATCATGGTGTGTGGCTCGAGAATTTTGTTACTAGGCTGAAAGTAGTCCCTTTTGTCGAAAACTGTTAACACTGTTGTGTGACAATAATTCAGATGTACTCTATGCGACCAACAACAGAAGCTTGACTAAGTCCAAGTACATAGATACAAGTTTCTAGTTGTGAAAGAGAGAGTGCAGAATAATGAGTTGAAGATATAACATATAGGTACAGACTTCATGATTGCAAATCGCCTTACAATAGAACTACCACCTAAGAAGTTTGATGAGCATGTTGCTCATATGGGTATAGCTCTTATTTTAGGATAATTTAAGAAAAATTTGGGAGTCTGATTTTGCATTATGTTCTATGCTATGTAATTTGTAACAAGTTATGAAATATGCAAATCTAATTCATGTAACAAGATGACTCATTTGAAAATTAAGACATATAATCACACTTTCGTGTAATTTCTGAACTATATGTCCAAATCTAATTTATGTCATCCAGCTATATTTGGCACTGTGATTTAGGTCGAGATAGCCACAAAGAAAATATGGTGAACATCGCTTAAGTCTCTTGTTGGTACAACTAGTAGACCGAATTGTTTAAGAAGTACAAAAAAAAAGACAGAAAAGTTAAAGTAATCTCCAGATACAGATATATGTAATCAAAATGATCACACTTGTCATGTAGGAGATTGTTGGAATTGAGACGTCAATTCCAATAAATGAAGTTTGGACTACATGTTATATGATTAATATATCACATACTGTCACTAATATTACGAGAAGTAATATAAGATATCCCATAAATGTGATTAATTGATACAATGACATAATATATATTTTGCTAAGATTTTGAATACGAGTACATATAGAATTAAATGTAAATTCATTATAATTATTGATGCACCGATTATGATTAGTTAAACTAATACAAGTGTCAATGTAAAGTTAGAAGTATTGTTTGGGCTTAACCTAATTAAATTAAATCAAACCCAAGCAAAATAGAGTAATCTGCAGCTTGATTGCGACCGCAAAGGATCAGGATAGACTTGGCAAGAATTTGCTGGAATTCGGGACTTCAATTGGCCACAATAACCATCTTTGCAGCTGCAAGAGACTTGGTAGATTTTCTTCCAAGTTTACATCCATGTCAATTGCGATCGCAAAGGATCTCATTACGGCAGCAAGAGACCTGTCCAAAGACAGAATTTCTTGCCTTATTTTGCCTATATCTTTCTTGTGCTCCAAAAATTCTAAATTTTGTGTACGTATTTACAGCAGTAACTAACACAATTTGTAAATTTATAAAAGAATTGGAGAGAATTTGATATCAAATATTCCAAAGAATATTTGTTATTAATTATCGTATATTTTCAAGATATATTTTCACTAGTATAAAAGGCGCAATAACCATCTTCTGACCATTTGTAAAAAAAATTAGAGATCTTAGACTATTGCATTTAATTTGGCCCATATATGGGTCTATTTTGAAAACTTTCACTAGTTATAGCTATTAGAGGAACTGACCAAGAATAGTTTACGGTATATTTTCAAGATATATTTTCATTAGTATAAAAGGTGCTGGGTCTCCAAGCATTACCAGTATGTTATGTTAGGGCACATGTGTTATGGATAGGCTCTCTATATCTCTCTGTTACTGATAGGATATTTCTTGGTACCATTCGTGATCTTTAAGAAAAGTTGGGCATCCAAAATTACTTGAAAGTGTGATTATACGTACCTATTTTCAAATACCGAAATGTCTTTCTTCTAGGCACTACTCGTCCATCTAAATCGACATCTCCATCTTCTGGCCATTTGTAAAAAAAATTTAGAGATCTTAGACTATTGCATTTAATTCGGCCCATATATGGGTCCATTATGAAAAAATTCCCTGGTTATAGCCATTAGAGGAACTGACCAAAAATAGTTTACGGTATATTTTCAAGATATATTTTCACTAGTATAAAAGGCGTTGGATCTCCAAGCATTATCGATATGTTATGTTATGTTATGTTATGTTATGTTATGGTACATGTGTTGTGCATAGGCTCTCTCTATCTCTCCATTACCGATGGGATATTTCTTGGTATCATTCGTGATCTTGAAGATTAGTTTACGGTATATTTTCAAGATATATTTTCACTAGTATAAAAGGTGCTGAGTCTCCAAGCATTATCGATATGTTATGTTAGGGCACATGTGTTGTGCATAGGCTCTCTCTATCTCTCCATTACCGATAGGATATTTCTTGGTACCATTCGTGATCTTGAAGAAAAGTTGGACATAAAAAATTACTTGAAAGAACTCGTTAGCGTTCGTTTCGAGGTTCTGCACAATCGTCTTCATCGATTCCTTCAAAGTTGCTTGAGAGGCAAAGAAGGGATAGCGTAGAGATGGAAAGTAAGTAAAGCTTCCGCTCACATTTAATTATGTCTTAAATCTTGTCCAAAGTTTTTTTGTATTGCAATTGTGTAAATTAGAATTTCGTTAATTTTGGCTCAACTCTAATTTTTGAATTGCACCTACATTTATTCCAAATAAATTGAGGTAGACTAGAAATGAAATCCAATCTGAAATAAAAAATCAATATAAATAATAATAATATAATAAATCGTAAAATAGTAGTAAAAATAGAAGTACAGTAATGATAATAATAATAATAATACTAAAACTAATAATAATAATACACTATTCTTCAAATCATTGTTTAGACTAGCGTCATTAATACTTGACTAAAGTCGTACAACTATACCACTATTTCTAAATTTTAGTCTGTCATGATTCTGATATGTGGATCGCCGACTTTCATGCACTCCTATCTGACACCAACTCTTTTGGAGACATTCCATGCTTTTTAGTCACTTTTTACACATTCATCCCATGTCAATTTCGGCCGACCCTACATCTTCTTGTGTTTTCGACGCGGCTTAAACTCCACTACATACAGGTGCATCAGAACCTCCGCTGGATATGCCCTATCATCTCAAACAATGTTGAACAAGTTTCTCTTCAATTGGTGCCACTCCGACCTTGTCACGTATATCGTCATTTCTAATGCGATCCCTTCTTGTATGCCCACATATTCACCGTAACATACACATCTATGCCACGCTCATCTTTTGTATGTGTTGCCTTTTGTAGTCCAACATTATGCTCTGTACAATATTGCAGGCCTGATCGTCGTTCTATAGAACTTACCTTTCAATATTTGTGAGATCTTTCTGTTGAATAAAATGTCAGATGTATGTCGTCATTTTATCATATCCGCTTTTATTTTATGATTAACATCTTCATCAATATTGTCATCTCTTTGTGTCATCCATTTCAAATACCGAAATGTCTTTCTTTTAAGCAGTACTTGTTCATCGGAATCGACATCTCCATTTACCCTTGTTATAGCCGTTAGAGGAACTGGGGAAGAGATAATATTGCTTCAATCTTCTGCTCAGAAATGGTTGTGCGTTCAATGCTTTTGGTTAGGATGAGTTTCTTTTTCCATATTTGTTGAATCGGAGTGAGATTCGTAAATCCATTGAGGGTTTATGAACATAAAATGCTAGAACTACATCCATTTCTTTACCACAAAAACAACATGTTGAAAATTCTGGAACCACCAGACGCGTTGAGACTTTGCAAAGGGCGTAGTGTAATACGGAGCGCATAAAAATTGGCATAACAAGGACAACTTTCTTTTGTCCAGATTAACACAAGTCGAAAAGTAAAATAACTGGAAACAACCAGAAGTTTCAACTCATTTTATCACTTTGTATGCACTATTTTTATTTCTATTTTATATTTTGCGGTCCAGACAAAACGACCTAAACAGCTCCAGAAAAATGTTCAAAAATTCGACGAGAGTGAGGCTTAATATCTCCCTCAAAAGAAAGGAAGGACGAGATTCTACAAATGTTTGTCTGACAGCAAGGAAATATCAAGGAATATTTTATTTTTGAGTAACCAGCAGAAATTAACTGTCCCAGTAAACAGATCTCCATCTTTTAACCAACCAGTATTTCAATGGAGTGCTAAATATCGCCGTTCCAATTAAAGAACTATTTTTCCAAATTTCAATTTTAAATCTCGGACTGAAATAAACTGTTGTGTTTCTGGGAGTACTAATTAGTAAATTATTTCCATCCACAGGTTTCGTCTCTTCACGTACGAAATCTCTGAGATCAATAATTGCAAGGCAATACAATTAATCATATGAAAATCCACCCTCTTTAGTTTCCTCAAAGCCTCGTCTACAATTTATATTAACACACTTCAAAATTAAACAGCAATCTGAATACTTAACAACAGCAGAACAGAAAAAAATTAATTCATAACTCATTAAAGTATATAAGCTCTTTAAAAAAATTCCTAACACGTAAAAAGGCCCAAGGCCTGCTAGGACTCAGCAACTATCAAAAGGCACATAGTTCGCTTGGTGTTTCAACTGACAATTAAACAACCTGATAAGAGTCTGTGATCAACTGAACCCTTTGTGAAAATTTCGGAATATTTCCTCCTTTGAGAGAGTTGATACCCGCAACCTGAAAAAGTTGTTATTCACCAACGAAATAAATAATAATTAACACTATTTTGAGAGTTCCTAACCAAAAAAAATCTTTAAGACACTATTTTTTGATAGATTGAAGGTTAATACGAACCTTCACGTCACTATATGTGCTTGAAGCAGCAAACTTGATAGAAATGGGGAAGAATGCTGATGAGTCAGCAGGAGGCACAACAAACTCCATCGAACCACTGCCAATAAAGATAAACAAATATTATATGGATTTTAAACATCAAGCGGAAAAAAATGCAGACACCAAAGCCAACAATTCTGGTATACTTACCTGCGGTTGGAATGATCAATAAGAAGAATGGACCACTCCAGTGAAGAGTTTCTTGCATCATACCTAAAAATTGAACCAGATAAGGAAAAAAAACAGAGAATGAATAAAAATTAGAAAACATGAAAACCAGGACAATGAAAAAAAAAACCAAATATTGCGTGTATATATTCTCATTGATGGAGCTTGTTCCAACAGGCTTCTTTTATCATGCAACAGTTGATGACACTGAATATTAACCATGGAAGAAAGTTAAAATATTGCTTTAAACAATTACCTCCACTCTCCATCTATCTGATTTACAGTAGGTGGGTCTCTAAGAGCAGGAAGAGGAACAGAAATGACAACATTTTGCAAATCAAAGAAGCCTGAAGCTTCATATTCAATGTTGACATAGGTCTCGTTTCCAGACACGGAGGGCCAGCAGTTAACTGAAAATGAATCAATTTAGTCCTGTTCATATTAGCTTAGAACAGACGAAGTTATAATCAGCAGTTAATCATTGCATGCTCCCTGCAATTATTTCACATCATCTGGCATGAAATTTTTGTTGAAAACAAAACAGAGGAAGAAGCTATAGCCATTGGTCAATACTGGCCATGGGAGTAAATATTCAGATAAAACAAGAAACTACTTTGGACCATGAGCTCACAATCCTCAATTGAAAGCAAAGAGCTGATCCAAACTTCTGCAAAATGTTACATACTTGCTCAATTTCATTAGTGGGAGAACAAAGAGTTAAAACTTTTTTGTTAAAGAGTCGGTTAATTGACTAAAGTCCTAAAAAAAAGAAGACCAATGAATGGCAGAGAGGATCCATACATTTCATGGAAGTAATTCAATTTTTAAAAGATCACTCCTGCAAACATTCTATTAAAATCAAGTCCAACTTCTATGAGAACATGAATAAGATCTGATAGGAAAAGAAAAAAAATAAAGGAAATGGAAGGACCTGTGAGAGGGAGAGAGGATTCATCCATCTTTTGGATCCGCCATTTCATGAGGCCCACGTCATTTTGGCCTGTAGGGAAAGGCCGGTTCGGGTCTTTCAGCCCTAAAATTTGTTTCGTGAACAAGTCCTTGTTTATGTTGGGATGTGTTTTGAAGCTCAGTCCAGGTATGTCTCTGTTCTCAATCTGTCAATGTTTGATATACATCATTACATTAGAGTTCTGTGAGCATTTAGTTTTTCCAAGTAGAGAAGCTGGAAAAAAATTGTCCATGGCAAGTGACTCTGAAAACCAGTTAGTAACACATGCACAAGCAAGTATTGGTACATAATCTCAAAAATTGTGATAAGTTCTGGAATAATGGTAGGAGCTGCATTATGACAAGTTCCAAAGATATGCCAAAAGTACAAAAGCCCAAAGTAGAAAATTGTGGAAAGTCGGCCAAATTTAGGTTCAGTCTCTGCAATTGAAATTGTACTTCTTGGCCAATACGTGGGCATTCACATCAACCGATCTTTATTAAAAACAATTTGAACAAACCTGAAGCTGAATGAAACCATCATCTTGGTTGAGAATCTGAAGAGAAAGAGTTCCCTGCAAGTCAAAGTTACGGAGACCTCCATTTCTCTCGACAACAATATTCAGCCTTTCTTCAATGGTTACAGTGATGGGATCAGTTGGTGGAAGCACTGATTTTGACTGGACAGCACTCGGCTGTGCATCTTCAATAATAACCTCCCCTTCTGCTTTGAGTGATTCCAAAAATTGGTTTGTTTTCTGTGTCTTTTTGCCAAGTTGCATTCCAAGCCCTTTTGGTGGCGCTTTAGCTGAAGCAGCAGGACGATCTGTAGACATTTTTTTAATGGAATAGAACTTGTGAGGTTATATAGGCCACAAGTACAGTAATGCTACACAATTATTGTTGCTTCCAGTATCAAATTGATCTTTATCGGGGCTAGTATAATCTATGTTTAAATGTGATTCATAATTTAAATGCCTTAAATTTGCTAAGCCAATATGTTAATGCGCATATAAAAACATTGAGCAATATCTGGCCACATGGAGGACATGAAGGGAAATAAAGCACAATAAAGCACAATAATATCTGTTGGTTACAATTAGCGAAATAAAGCACAATAATATCTGTTGGTTACAATTAGCACATACCTTTGGGCTTAGAAGAGAAAGAGTCAATACTATCAGTGTTCAATCCAAATCCAGAACCACTGCCGAAACCACTTCCACTACTTGAAATATTAATATCACTAAAACCACTTTCACTTCTTCTAGGACCAGATATTGATGAATACCCACTTGTCTGAAATTTTCCTTTCTCTATCTGAAATTAGTTTTACAGCCAAAATATGGAAGTTAAAATGTAGAGAGAAAAAAAGATCATTATATGAAAGAGATGAAACCAGGCAGAAAGTTTGGAATTTGCTCTATACAAAGATAAACATGTTTTGTTTCAAATCTGCAAGTATTTCAAATTAAATACAGCAGCATCTATATCTTTCATAATATCAGGAGAAAGCTAGTGCCCCAGACTTCACAAGAACTCAAAGTACAAGCCCCAAAATCATGTTCATCAAGTAAAATTCTTTTTTCAGACCCATCAAACAAAAATACTGAATAACAAAAACAGATGAAATAAAAATAAGACAAATTCAGGCAACTTAAATATATAAATCGAAGCATATGTCCAATTAGCAGAAGCAACTGTAAATTATGCAGTCTTATGAAAGATCTTTCAGGGTCTGCTCCATGAAGAAAAAGAGGAAGGAAGGAAAGGAAAGAAAAGGAAGAGCAGGTAAGAAAAGATTTAGGGTTTGCTCCATACCATCAAATTAGAAGGGAAGGAAAGGGAGGTCAAGTAAAATTCAACGGGTTCCCTGCTCCAGAGCGCTCTAGCGGAGGAAGGAAGATGATCTGGGGGTTTAGACGTTCCATTGCAGTGGCGATTTTGGTTCCCTCTCGATTTGGGGTGTAGACAAGGTTACCATTGTAAAGTTACGAAGATGCCCTCTAAAAATTACGCACTCACCGGGTTTTTTGCAGCCGTCACCTTGAGCAAAGGGCAAAGTTGAAAAACATTCCATTTCTTACCTTCCTCTTCAATAATTGTCTGGAGCAAGTAAACTACACCTCATTTCTTTTTACTTACTTTCATTTTCCTTCCCTACTTTTCCTTACTCTCCTCCCTCATTAAATATGGCCTGGAGCACAGCCTTAAAACTCCAAGTTGGAAGGGAACAAAAAAGGTGGTTTTAATGGAAAGTTTTAACCTCCTAGACCTCTTTCTTCCCTCCATAAGAAGTTTTGGAGCAACCATAAAATTTTAACCTAACCTTCCCTAACCTCCCCTCCTAAATAAGTTTCTGGAGCAAAGCTTTAAGGAATATGATAGTGTCAACCAGCTGAGCTTGGATACCACAACAAGAATAAAAGAAATGGCTTTTTTCTAGTGTTGTTAAAAGGGTCAATAGATTACCTTGCTTTTCTCAATCTCAGTAGCCTTCTTCTTCATGACATCCTTAGCCTCATTCATCTTGCTTTGTAGAACAAGCTTATGAAGCTTCTCTTCATGACTCTCCATCTCACAGTACTGTCTAACTTGGGAAACTGTGAGGTTTTCTTTGTTGCCCAGTGATAAGCACTCATCGAATGCAAAAATGATCTCAAAAGCCATCTCAACTATTCCCTCTTCATCCAATGAGGGAGCATATTCAGGTACCTTTATCTCATGTTAAGGAAAATAGTGGTGTTACTGTAAGCTATAACATATCAAGCATTTGAAGATTCTTTTGTCAGGAAGATCATGTTTCTAATAAAAAGGTTAAAAGGGCAGGACCAATCATGACCAGTACCACATATGGTTCCAAGGTGTTTACCATTCAAGTTAATTGTAGCATATTAGACTTTCAATATCATTTTTTTCAGTAAAATTTGAAGGAAATTATGCTAGCCAACACCAAATATTCATTGACAAATTATTCTCTAAAACCAAATTTAGTGGAACATGAAAAGAAGGATACAACTTTGGAGAGGAGTCTGAGTGTGTCGAGATCTTCTAGAATGTTGCTTTGTTTGTTTGTGACAAGTATAAGATATAAAGCCTCTATTGGTTGATATACATAGCGCACATTTTCAGTCTCAACATAAGTGTGTTGTTTTCCAATGCCAACCAATTTTGGAAAAGCTGCTAGGAGTCCTTCAATCCTTATACGGGGCATATCAACAAACTGCCTTGAAACAAGCACTGCAATTGCATAAAAGGAACAGCAAATGTATAAGAGCAGATTTCTCATCTTGTAGGAAGAAACAAATGAGATTAGGACAAAAAAATTCTTATAAATCCATAATTACACGTGATGCCTTTAAAGTTTAAACTACAATAAAATGTAAACGTGGCTTGAAAAAAAATTGTGTAATGAGGACAGAAGAACTTCATTGTTAAATATAATGGGGCACGCACCACATACAATAGATTAATTAACAGGCCTAGCATCACAATGCAGAGATATCCTCCATGAATGGATTATATAACAAAACAAACTCAAAAGAGTAAACTCACAAATATCAAATATCACAGAGAAACTCACCTTTGCCTGTTTTTGTTAAAATAGAAGCAGCAAGGACCACCTGTTAGCACAAACACATAAGAAGTCAATTTTTGTTAAAATTATGAATATAGAAGCAGCAGTGTATCATATCATAAATAACTAATAAGAAATTAACAGTGATTCCAACCAGAGTGCTGGTAAAAATTGTTATATAAGAATTAATAAAAAATGATTCAAAGGGTCTGGTTTCGAAATGCCGTAGGACCCAGCAAACTAAATCCAACTGAATTTACAGCCCTTTCAATTTCTTTTTGATTTAGTGGTCAGTTTGCGAACAAAATTTTAAGGGCAGCCTAGTGCATGTAGCTCCCTCGTGCAGGAGGTCCAAGAAGGGTCAGACCACTTTGGGATCTTTGTACACAGCCTTTCCCTGCATTTCTGCAAGAGGTTGTTTCCACGACTCGAACCCGTGACCTCATGGTCACAAGGCGACAACTTTACCACTGCACCAAGGCTCCCCTTTGCGAACAAAATGTTGCCACAATAAAATGCTGAACTTAATTTGCTGACCATTTTGGAAAGTTCACAATTCCAGGATCTTCAGCAACAGTTCAGTAATCAACAACCTGATAAGTAAAAGAAAAAAACTATTAGAAAGTGTTCAAGATGCCAAAATTACCCTTCCACACAACCAAATGTCAAAGCATGTGGCTCATATGCAATGAAGGGTGAATTAGATCATAACAACCATGGGCATTTCGTTTCCGTTATTTCACTATGTTTTAATTGAAATTATCTTCGGATCCAATCAAACTCTGGTAAGTGCGGCAACATGCTAATTTTCCAGATCTATCAACACCTACAATGAATCATCCTAATTTCACGACACAGACATCCAATAAGTAAAATCGGAAGATCTACTCAAATGCCACTACGTAAGCTAATTTGATACGTATAGACTTTCTATTAAAAAACTTATGGTACTTTCTATTGTGACCTTGAGAGGCAAAGGCGATCAACTTTGATGGAAACTATTGCGTTTCGTTTAGCACGAACAGATCTAAAGAGGAGAAGCTGGGAGGAATTAAGGCAAGGGACGGGCGAGACGGGGAGTGAGAACTTGAGGTGATGGGGGATGGAATGAGGAGGGAGAGAGGAAGAGAGAGATCTTACCTCAGATCTGGGTCGACTTGCGCGAAGATGCGAGCGATACACCGAGCGGCGAGCGCGCAATGAAATAAGGAGGAGAAGAATGGAATCTGTTGGTTACTCCAGGAGCACCACGTCACAATTGTTTTTTCTTTGAGATTCAGATCATCTTCATTCTTAAAATTTTTGAAGTTTCTAAATTGTTGTCACATCAACTTAATCATTCTTTAGTTTTTATACCCTTCATTTCTGAAACTAAAAAAGTTAAAATTTTTTAATTGACACGTCAGCAAATACTACTAATGTTGTGAGAAATCGATTAATTTTAGTCAATAATTAAGGCACGTCAGAGTTTATAAACTCTAAGGCAAAGTTGCTAAATAAGAAACTCTGAAACAAAATTTCTAAATAAGAAACTTATCTACATCACTGAAACTCATTTAGAAACTGTCACATCAAATTAGAAACTCCAAAAATTTCAAGAATGATGATGCTCTCATAGTTGACAGTTGATACCAGTTCTCCGTGTCTTTTCTCTATCGCACTGGACTGTTAAGACGACTGCACGAGTTTAGATCTGAAGCACGATTGCACGAATGTCAAGATAATCGGACGATTCAGTGCAGCACGGTGCCCACGATAGGTAGGTGATTTAATTTCCACGAGCGTACGACTCGCGCTCCGCTCGAAAAGGTTAAATTTTAAATTTTCATATTGTAATAATAAAATTATAATAAATCGTTTAAATAAAAAAACAGAGAAAAAATTTGCAAAAAAATATATATATAACCTACAGTAATTTTACTGTAGCGTGAACAATGAAAACAATTTTTATTCCACTGTGAAAATAAATAGTGGCTCATATCGCGTCATGAGTATATGGAATTTCTCGTGACCAAATTTAAGCACCAGTACCGATCTTTTACAAAAAAAAGTTCAGTTGTAGCGTAGGATAACTTTTTCTCCACGTCTTAATTGGTGTGTTATATTTGATGAGGAAGAATTTCTTACAGCATATTGAATGTTGTCGTCATTGCATTTCGTTTCAAATAGGAAAACTAGATTCGTCTTTGTCGACCTAAGGAAATTAGCTAGGAACTGCTGCTTCTGTGGCCTCCTCAAACCACGGCAATTCCAGGCTAATATTCTCATTATTGCTACGGGTCAGAGGGATGTCTTCTGGCCCGTTTGGAGTTTAAAGGTCCCACCATGCTGTTCATGTCTTCTACCTCCATAGTTTCGCTTTGTAGGTTACTTGCATGATTGTCTGCCATCCGCTTCATGGTCTTTTTTTCTTCCTTTCTGAATGTCATCCTAGCTGGCCTCTGTAGTGTCAAAGAAAAGGATGATTCCCTTATTTTGCTCCCCTTCTTCAAAGAGATATTCATCTTTATCCCTATACTGATTATCTCATGTACTTATCTCTTGCCCAGCCTGCATACTGCCTTTTGTATCACTTGTATTGAATCCCTGTGTCTGTGGGACTTCCGCCATTTCCACCACTCATGGTCCAATTGAGTCCTTCAAATGCCTTAATTCTCTAATATTTGCGAATTCGGGTGCTTCTCTTTAAATATTGTTAATTACGAATATAATACATCATAATAAAATAATTATGATAATTATGGTAGTAATTATTATAATATGCATTATTTTAAAATATTTAAAAATAATAATAATCAATAGTAATTTTAATATTATTTAATAATAAGGACAATATAATAACATTATATATATAATATATTAAAATATTATTAATTACAAATATAATACAACATAATAACATAATCATGATAATAATCACAATGATATAGAAATATAATTATTTGCATTATTTTAAAATAATAATAATAACAACAATAATAATAATATTAAATTATATATAATATATAAAATATTGTTGATTATAAATATAATACAACATAATAAAATAATAATGGTCATAATCACAATTATATAAAAAATATAATAATTTACATTATTTTAAAATAATAAAAAAATAATAATAAATTATATATAATTTATAAAATATTGTTAATTACAAATATAATACAACATAATCAAATAATAATGATAATTACAGTATAATAATAACAATAATAGAAAATTATAGTAATATGTATTAGTTTAAAATAATGAAATAATAATTAATAGTAATTATTAATATTATTTCATAATAAAGATAATAAAATAATATTAACAATAATAATAAGGTATATATAATATATTAAATTGTTAATTGCATTGTAGATTTGATTGCTTAGTCATACGGAACAGTGTATTCCAGTATTCCATCTATATGGTAGTATACCAGAATAGCCTCTTTGTTACTATTCTATTCTTTCAAAACGTGTTTGGCAAAATCATATTGTTGGAATAAGATTCTATTCCGGTATTCCATCAAAAAATGATGTTGCCAAACGGACCTATGTGTATAGAATTTACTTTAAAACGACGGAATATAATTTAATATTTAAAAACGTATGTGCCATCTGCCATAAGAGTACATTTAAAACTTCAGCTGTGATTTTTCTAATATATGTAATTTTATATATTAATATTATTATTTAAAAAAATCGGCTTAATATCTTCAAGAATGCTATGTCATAACTGTGCAATGATTCAAGTTCAAACCGGCATCAGGTTTTTACCGCAAAGAGAGGTTAGGAGAAGAAACATAAGGCTATAAGAGTATTTTGGTCCATACATATTAAATATTTTAATGAAATTTCCATCTTAATTATTTAAAAAATCTACCTGCGAATAAATAAATAAGAGATGAATGATCTTTTTACGAATAAATATTAAAATTTATGTTTGTTCGAGAAACTTTTCAGATTTTAATAATGTTTTAAAGACACCACAGGATGCTTTACTAGTGGTACAAAGTTGGATGCAGTGCAAAATACGTTGCTATAGGAACCTTTTGAAGAGCACAATTTTAAGCATGTCCATTTATTTCTAATTTATTTTATTTTTAATCTTTTATTTTTATTTTTTACGTGCTCTGCCTATGTAATTCTTTTAGCTAGAAAAAGAAGGTTAGATGTGATAGATTTAACGAGTCAAAATAAACATTCAGTCTTCTCATAGAAATGAAATCCAGTCACATTTATTATTTCGATTGAGTTTCATTTCTAATTTATTTGAGACAAAAACTTTGTTGTTGTCTTATTTTTATTTCTTACTATCTCGGACCATTTGAACCTATTTCGTTTTTTTGTTTGTTATTGTGTATATATTATGTTGAATTCTTTGTTGGAAGGATACCTAATCTTTGAAAGAGTTTTGAGGACGCATATTTTCTTTTAAATAAAGATGAAAGTCAGAGCTATTCAAATTTACGTGATTTAAAAAAAATTCATTCAAATTTCGAACTCATAATCTATATGTCATTGCTCTAAGTCACTGTACTAAAATCAGTACTTTGAGGATGCATATATATCTAATTTTTCACTTTGATTAAATACAGTGGCATCTAATACCAATTTCAACTTCTCTCCATCTTTTCAGATTTGTGACACTAACTTCCTTTATTCAACAATTAACGTAGTAACTTTGTTAAAGAATTTTGATTTATTAATTTCTTCTTTTCCTTTTGTCATTTGTTTTAGTCTGCTGAAGCTGACAGAATGACCATGGTCTTAATGCCTTATGTAAATGATTATTAGCACAACAAATTTAGCTGTATCTTATATACTGTCAAACTCTACATATGTAAACAATTAAAAAAGGCAACGTGAAAAGTAAATTTATTTGGCCAAAAAGTATGTCTTTTATCTTTTTTTTGGAAAATTGACATGCCTTATCTCTCACACTACTGATGCTTATGTTTCAGTCTTCATCAGAAAAAAAAGTATCACTCAAGTAACCCCAATTCAATAAAAGCTCGTATTTCATTTTAGAACTACTAACCCAAAAAGAGAGATCCTTTAAGCCGGTTCTACCAAGATACACAAAAAATCTGAAAGATCAAGACCGCATTGGGTACCATGAGGGGTTTCTGTTATAAAACCATTTATTTTTGCTACTGATCTCCAAATTGCCCCTTATTGGTTTAAGGAAGTTGAAGAGCCCCAATCCATTGAATCACCTTCAGCTATACTCATTTGATCAGGCAACGGTGGAACAATGCTTGATGCAGGTGAGGGGGATTCATTACTTGTTGTCGTGAGAAAGCTGAGGGCCATGACGACGTCAGCCATGAGGGGTCGAACAGAGGCTTCTTCTTGGAGACACATAGCAGCCACCGCAACTGCTTGATTGAGAGCTTTTGAGGGATAATCATCTTCTATCAAGGGGTCTATTAAATCTGGATATCTTTTCTGATCTCTAAACTTCGGCATTGCCTGTACAAAGAAAGATATTTGATCAATGAACTATTCATTCCAACAAAAGCCTAGTACTAATAATTAGTTTTATCATGACGACATTTATTTGAGATTAAATATATATTTTTTAATTATGGTGAGTTAAAAGGGAACAACTTCAAGATAATACTTGAGGGATCCGTATCTGCTGCCATAAAAGTGATGGCACAGCGTGCCATTGAGAAAATCACAGCCGCTGCCTTAATTTGGACGGTTGTGATTTGATTCAGGGGTCCCATTATTTGTGGGGTTTACTTGTCAGTGAAACAATGACAAACTTTTGTCATCACAATAATGGCAGCGGATACGGTTCCAATACTTGAGACCATAGATAATCATTGCCATCTGCAGCCAGTCTACACCATCACTGGTACAAATTAAATCCTGAAAAAAGAAACAAAAGACCAAAAAATCCCCTCCAAGAAAACATAAATGTGACATCATACCATGGAAACTAGATGCAGATATTTGAATTAAGAAAAGTTACCCTACTAAAATGAAGGCAAAAATGATAAATGTCTCATAGAGTGTTCATGAAAAATAAACCAATCCCATACTTATCTAGGCAACAGGAATGATAAATGTCTAAAGAAGAATGTGTATTAAAAATGCCAATCCATACTCACCCAGGTAACAAGATTTTGCTCGTTTGTCGGCTTCGCAGTGTCAATTGCTCTCCTCCCAGTAATCAACTCGAGTAGAACCACACCAAAACTGTACACATCTGATTTGACAGTCAAATGCCCTGTCCTTGCATACTCTGGTGCACAATAGCCATAAGTACCCATGACTCGTGAAGATACATGTGTCTTTTCTCCCATTGGTCCGAGCTTTGCTAAACCAAAATCTGATAATTTGGGGTTGAAACTCTCGTCTAACAGAATATTTGATGATTTGAGGTCGCGGTATATCACAGGAGGATTAGCCTTTTCATGTAGATATTCGAGGCCTTGTGCTGCGCCATATGCTATTCTCATTCGCGTGAACCAGTCTAATGGTTGTTGCTCCTCTGTCAGATCTGCCAGGAATATTAAAATTCATCCGTTAAATGAACCTCACATTTCCTGAATACTTATCATATACCAGTAATTGCTAATCTTTTCAGTCCCTTGATTTGCTTTCAAAAATATCACTGTAAAGAGCAATGGTTCCATGCCTCTGAGACTCAGTTTGCCAATTACTAGTCTTAATCATATTTCATAACAGCACTGTTTATAATTTCTCTATATTTTTTGTCTAAAGTTCCTTAGGTCCTTTGAGAAAGGTACATACCAAATAAATGGTCTTCCAGAGAACCCGAGGGCATAAACTCATAGACCAGAAGTCTCTGATCACCATCTGCACAATATCCGACTAAATTGACCAGATTTGCATGGTGAAGAAGGCTCAACATCAGAACCTCAACCAAAAATTCTCTGTTTCCTTGTAATCCATTCCTGTCCAGTTGTTTCACTGCTACAACCTATAATAAAACAATATCAACAAAAATGTTGACAATTCTTAGAACTTTTATTGAATATAAGAAGTGAAATAATCCCATCATCTCCTTTATATTAGTTGGCGCTCTATCCCTTAGTGACTTACACAACTTCTGATTTAAGAAAAAAAATTGTATGGTCCTTCGAAGACACTGAAGACACCAAAACTCGAATGCAGGATAAGTCAGGGACTAATACTATTTGCATGGGTCAGACACAACCATAATAGGAAACTTTTTTTTTTGTCTTTGGCTACATTATAAGGTCCTAGTATAGCTCACCCTCGAATGTCATCACCCAAGATGTCATATTAGAGCTGCTAGTGTATTAATAAAACTTGGAAATCCTAAATTTCTTTCTTTACTTCATTGTGGAAAAGAAAAAGAGTTTGTTTGCTAACCTGGCTAGACTTTTCAAGGGTACCCTTGTAAACTCTGCCAAAACCTCCTTCTCCAATAAGACAATCTGGTCTGAAATTTCTTGTGGCAGCGGCAAGTTCACGAAATGTGAATGTCTGTGCTGCAATGTTGCCATTGTTGGGCACTGTATTTGGCTCGGGTGAACTATTTCCTACATTTCCTACAGGGCTCACTGCACAAATCCATAAAAAATATTAGTATCTCACGGTCGCTTCTTTTTCATCTGGTAATTATTGTAAACTGTTTCATATCAGATATTTTATTGTATAGAACAACCTGTCATAAATCTACAAGACTGACGAGATACAAAATAAATATTATTGAATCATTGTGCTTATTTCAACAACTTTGTAGAGGGCAATTGATCAATATTACAAAGTAATGAAAGGATATGATTCAGCCCTTGATATTTCAACATATGCAATTAACTTAACTGGTTGCCAGAACAGATGAATAACATATTAAATTTTCCGTTTTCTTGTCCTCTAATTGTCCAACCAAAATAACAGATGAAAACAATGCAATTATACATCAAGAAAAAGGACAGAAATTCACAAGTCTTATATGACAACAAAAGCAGCTCAAATTCACCTGGTCTCGGTGTGTATTCAGGGCTTCTAAAGGGAGATGGTGGGGCCGGTGCGACTGTCGGTGAGAATGTTGTGCCGGCAAACGGTGTGTCAGTTGTGCTGGGAGTGGTGGCAGCGGCATGTTTTTTGTGTCTCTTCTCGCTTGAGAAACAAGGGAAACAATTCATTTTTCTCCTCTTCCCCTCCTATCAGTCCCCCAATAACTCATCAAATCTCCCCGATATAAGGTGTATAATTATCAATCATTCCGTAATCTTTTTTCTTTCTTTCTTTTTCTCAATGAAGAGAGCTTCTGATTATCGCATGGTTGGGAGGATTCAAACCCCGCTTAATGGAGGAAGAAGGTTGCGCATGTAAAGGGGAGCAAGGAGGAAGAGGAGCTGAGAGAGGAAAGAGGCAATTATATCTTTGGGTATAGAAAGAGGTGAAGGTGAAGATAGGGGGGAGGGAAGGCGAGAGAGGAGAGGAGACGTGGATCCAAATTCGCTGGAATCAAGTTTGGATGCGGGATGCCGTTGGGATTTTGGGAATTTCTTTTAAAAATGGCGAAGAATTGCGAGCTGTGGACGTGGCCACGAACTAAGCTAGGCTAGCGAGGTCAAATGTGTCAATCCGCGTGTTATACCACTTTTATTTAGGCCGGTTCGGCATTTAAAAAAACAGTCAGTTTTTTTATTTGCCACAAATCTCAACCGTCCGTTTTTTTATTTGCCAGTCCGAATTTATAGCGGCAAGGTCATGCTCAGAATGTTTATAACGGCAGGGTCTTGCTATTAAGAGCACCAGAATGTTTATAGAGTAAAAATTCAAAATATAGAAATATCGAACTCTAACCGAATCAAGAACACATCTAATGATATAATAGAACAACAAATTTGTTAGTACTCTATTAAAGAAACCTATCCAGTACCCACCTAATTCGAAATCTCCTCAGATTTTTACATTACACCAATAAAATCACTCGCACATTTTTAGTAGTGTAGGGTTGTGGTATGGCCGTATGGACATAGTTGAGTCACCACTCACCACCAAATAAACCATCCTATTATGGAAGTACACAAATTTCCAAACCTCCGACCTGTTCTTACAAATTATTGAAGTATTCTGTCTTTGGTTTTATCCATAGACTATATTCTGATAGAATTACCACATTATTGACGTCTATTACCACATAGGCCAAGTATTACAAATGTTCACCCAAGAATTGTTCAGGTAAAGACCAATCACGTGTGACCCACAGATCCACAAATCAGCATAAAATAAGTACTAAATCGAATTGATGTATAGCTAGATTGCAGTCTTGCAGAGAACTAATTGTACAAACAAACAGCAAAAATAAAAAATGAAAAGGAAACAACTGCAACAAAACACAAGTACTTCCCAAAAATACTGTTTAGTTTAAGTCTACCAGTAATTTCCCTGTGATGTAACAATGAGGATGGGAACAGCAATACATCCTAACTACAATATTTAATATGCAAACATGCAGTACTCCCAGCAAGGAATTTCTTCTGATAGATTAAGACTTAAGGTACAAAGGAACAGCAAGCTCCTTCTGAAGCATAGATCCAGGTCAGATCTAGAGCTCTCTGTTAAAATCAGCCTGGGAGCTCGCAAATAAAGAAGCCTTGGGAAACATTAAAGATCAGTGATCTTCATGATACTCTGGATTCTCCTTCATGATAACATATCCTTCAAGCACCGAGGTCAAGGGAATGTATCTGCACATGGAAATCACAAGATATGAGCAAATGGTGATGAATGTTGCACCCTAAATATTTTACCCCCACATGCACACACAGAAACCACAAAAATATAGTTCGCGAACATAAGATGCCTACTTTTCAGTAGCAAGCTCAGCTCTTTCTCCAGCAGCAAGCAAGACAGGAGTAGAATGGGTTTGGAAACCGGTAATGGTCTTAGGACGACCAGCTTGACCAACCACATCCACTGCTTGTCCAACCCGAACAGGTACTGATAGTGGTTTCAAATCTTCATCTACTGTCATGAGCATCCTCGGCTACATAAAAGAAGGTAAACAAGAAAATGAAGTTCACTGTTACATGTACAGCAACAGAGATATGAAGTTAAATTGTGAAGTATTTGCCACCAACCTGCATAGCCAAGACGAGAGCATACAGCATGTAGTGGTACTTGCCAAGAATGATTGATTTCATGTCAAGACAAGCATGCAAAACAGTCACGAGACCCGCAAGCGCCATCCTGCAAATCAAGGTGGATTATGTCGTAAACGTATGCAAGTAAATTTGCGTAAATATGAAACCTAAAAGCTATCAGCAAGCTTAAGCTTACGGGCATAGAAGAAAACGATCAGAATGGTAAGGAGAGAGGGTTAACAAGCCCTTTCCAAGATGAACAAGACCTTGAGCAATTCTTACCTGCATACATATTTTGTGAATAATATTAATATTAGAACCTAACATGTAACAGTATTTCAAATTTTCTTATCAAAACAAAATATTTACACAGAAAAGATTGCCAGCTTCTTTGTAGTAGTAGCTTGAGAGGTTACGAAGCATGCCAGCTATGCGAGCATTATTGGTACCTGCACCTATCAAGCCCAATGAAATGATAGCAGCCTGTATTTTAACAGACAATTTCTGTTTTAGCATAAAAAAATACATGAAGTAAATAGTAGTCAGTTATTATTGAAGGAAGTAATGCAGGTACCATTGAGACTTCAGAATCAGCATCATGACTCAATCTGCTTAAGGTGTCCATCACAGTCACCTATAAAGGAAAATTAATCAATAAATAATAAATAAATATACACTGTAATGCCTTGAAAAGGGACTTATTTTAAACCAAGCACCCCACCTTAAAAAAGTTCTTGTTGTTGTCTTTTCTTCAACATGGATAAACATGTTGTCGAGTTACATTGACAGACCTGACCACACAAAATACCAGACTACACCATTGGTACGAGTTCTTTTGTTCCAATTTAACTTCAATTTATTCTTGCATTTTTGTTCCCCTTACCATTATCATATTATATTACTGCTTTGTATTACAGATCCAAACAAGGTGGTAAAGGCTCATATTAGGCATCAGTGATGCAAATAAGTTCCAAATATTCATGTCCAACTTCAGTCATGAGATTTAAGATATGGCAAGATTTAGGCCAAATATCACATAGGAGCCAAAATTTGAATATGCACCTCGAAACCAGGTGCTGTAAGGTACATCTGATGCTGTAACACCCTGAAGTTATACGATATTGACTTATCGAGGATGCCCACAAGTAATAAAACCAAAGAGGTTACCTTTGGATTGGATATGCAGAGGATGCCAAGAGCAAGGGGTACTGCACGCCTAATATTCTGTTCGCCATACTGCAATAGGCGTTCAAGCGATCTCACAGCCATTTCCAGGCCCAGTTCTTCCCCCATGGCAATAAGTGCTATTCCCAGTACAGCTGGCCCTTGGTGGGTCTCACCCTTCTCGAGATGGTGTGAACAAATACCTAGCAGCTTTTGCACCTGTATGACCAGAAGTAATTGATATAATATTATTATCTATGTTTCAAACAACAAATATAAAAGCACATAAGTTGCCTGCTTTTTGCGTTTGATCTTTGGATCCATCTACCTATGATGTGGAGTAAACTGGGCTAACACAACTCTTATAATCACTAAAGTTTATATTTCTTTGTTTAATTGATAGCTTAAATAGCTAGTTGCAAAATTGCAAAAGCCGAAAGTTACCTTGAGCACATTGCCGGTGCCGGCATAAGCCAAAGACATGAGAGTGACATCACAGTACTTCTTAATTTTTTCGTTGAATGTTTTGGAAACTTCAGCAGTGGCCTCAACACTATCCTGGAATTTCAAATTTCAATGGAACACAAAACATAACATTAAGAAAACATTTTAAGATTTAACCTACCAAAAGAATACAAGACCGCACTAGAGTGATCCAGTTCCATATAAACAGCATTGTAATAAGGAAGTTACCATATAATCAGATTGACGAAAATGAATTAAAATAATAATGGAGAGAAGGTCCGGGTTTACCTGTTTTCCAAGATAGAGAAGGCCAAGTGCAACAGGTAAAAGGCGGGTGAGCGCATCCCCAAGTTCGGCATCACTACGGTCCATCAATGCAAAAATGATAGACTGAGCAATCTCTTCATTACAGGAGCCAACAAATACCAGTCCAAGAGATATAGCAGCAAACACTAGCACTTCTAGGGATGTTTTTGGGTCCCCCAAAATATTTGACAGACGAATTTTAAGCTGTGCATAAAACATACATGTTAGGTGTACAGAAATCACTGCTGTGAAATATATTGTAATGTCAGAGATAGCTTCAGTACTGACTTCGTCCTTGTGAGTACCAGCATATGCAATGCCAAGACCTAGGATTGCCCCAATTCTGATGGTCGTATCCTCTCTATCAAGAAAATCAATAAGCAGAGCAAGTGCCTGGACAAATTAAAAAGCAAACAATATTATTACTAGAATAATTTCCAGAATATAGACAAACCTCCCTCAAAGTACATTTGCACATATTATGCACAAACAAAACAGTGAAGGAGAGAGGAAGGGAGTACAGGATCACAATCATTCTTGATGCCGCAATTAACTATTCCAACACCCAGGAGAGCTCCGGCCACCACATGGTTATCATTGCTGTGTAGGTACTTGTCTATTTGTGAAAGTCCCGAGTCAACATCCCACAAATGGATCATCCCCTGAAATTGAAGCAGAAATTGTACAGATTCAACAATTATACTAGTAATGACAAACTGGAGTTGTCAAGGTTTTATCATGCCTAGGAGAAGACACTAAAATCATACCAAGCTAGCAGCTGCACTCGCTTTGCCATGCTCCTTGTTCTTGAACAGCCAACTTCCAGTGGACCCACCACTCGAAGATTCGGCTGGGGCAGTCATCAATTTATCCTGTGCAAGAGTGATTTAAAGGAATATTCAAATAAAGACCAACTTAGAATTTAAAAACAATTCCTTGATTAAAACCAATTTACCTGGCCAAACCCAGCATTCACAAATGCATTCACAAAGGTGGCTGCCAGATTTTGCCTGGCTGAATCCAGGCTGGAGCTTGCACTAGCACGCCCATCAATCAAGTGCACCTAGTGAATGAAAGAAGAAGTTTATTTAGATCATTGCACAACCAAAATACAGAACAAAACATGTGTGCAATTTGGCTTGTCAAAATGCAAAAGGGAGTGTCTAATCAACTGCAATCCCTAATACTGGACGCCAATCACTCCCATTAAAAAAGTACATGCATCATTTTCCATTCATTTTGGAATTGATGCAAGACAAAACAAAAACAGATTTAAAATTAGCCACCATACAGGATCTATCTTTTACACTAGAAAAAAGAAAGAAGCACCTTATAAATGTCATCAGGAGACTTAGGTTCCATGACTTCAATATCCCGTGCAAGAGCTAGGTACCCTTCACTTAATTTTGTATTATTTATGATGTCTTGCAAGGTTTCTCTGTCATTTTCATCTGCAGCTATCTCCTCATCCACCTCCAAAGGAAGACCCTAGAGAGCACACAAAAGAAGGTTAAATAAATGTTAGCAAACAAGTATACACTAGTTAAATAAAGGTTAGCCAAAGAAGCTTGAAAATGACTTACATGACGTGCTATGATGTAAGAAAATTGTTTCTTCAGAAAAATTTCATCTGTTGCTGCATACAACTGTTTCACATACTGTGATGAAACAAAAAGGCTATGTAAGTACCTTGTTTACAGTGAAGAATTATTATTTAACATACAAGGATGATTTATAATAAGCACCTGGCTATTGTCGAGATGGAGAGCAATCCTCAATGCACTGGCAAGGTCATCAAATTTTATGTAAATGGTATAAGCAATATCCAGAGCCAACACATCATCTGGGCTAGGCAAGTAGCTGTCATTTGAAATGTGTCAGAACTCAGAACTTAATAATCCAAGAACAACCTTAAACAATGAGCACTGGATAAAATAATTCATGTAGTACCTAGCAGAGCTAGTAAGATATAGGCATGCCCTTTTGTAGTTGGTACTATCAACATGCTCTACAAGCAAATCCAGGTCTTCAACCTAGAGAAAAAGAGCACCAATTTAGTTAGAAGCCATGAAGGAGGCTTTCATACACACACAATCATGAAAAGAAACGTACCTCCATGAGAAGGTCAACAGCCTCGGGCTCCGCATTATGCTGCAGGAGAACGGAAATGTATCAGTGAAGTTCCTCATAATCAACATTACAGAGAACATAGTCCAACTTATAGCCAAATTTTAAATCAGAGATGATTATATCACCTTCATGTGGAAGGCAACAATTTGCTGAACTAGTTCCATCAAAGCGTCAATAGGCAAATCTTCATACTGCAGAACAAAAAATAATAATAATAATGATAATAATTAATGAACGACTAACTATATATATTATCATGCAGCTCAAAGAATAGTAAGAGAAAAAGAAGAAATTAATTAGGCGTCCTCTTGTGTGTTCAACAAATTAGTATCATGTAAAAAAAAGTAAAACTTTAATGCATATGAAAAGTAACAACTAACAAACATAAAAGTGATTTCACAAAATATTAAAGCCAAAATATAAAAAAAAAACTAACCTGTCGCTTTTGAAACTCTTCTGCAATTTCACCAGCTAAGTTCCTGAGACGTATGAAAGAAGATATTAGTTCAACTACAATTGAGATGCAACAGAAAGAAGAATGACTTGGACACAGCACTTGAAGATAATTCAAAGACTATCTTTATTCACTCATGTTAAACTGGTTAACTTTTCAGCTATTCAAACTACTAAACTTCAAACTGAATTTACAATTCAGTTCAAAGCGAATTTAAATTCCGTTTGAAGTGAATTTAAATAATTCAATAAAAATACATGCAAGTTAGTTAAATAAAGATATGGAGTTTCCAATTTAGTCACAGTGCTCGCAGTGCATACCTGACATACTCGTGACCCCATGAACCTATGTCCCCATCAGAGCCAAGTAATCTGTATTTCAAACTCTCCTGAAGTAATATGAGGTAAGAAACTGATCAACAATCAATGATAAATGACAGTTCTTTTATATGATTTTATTAATCCAATTTAATGCCAATTATATCCAAATGTTCAAAACCATAACAAAAAAGAAAAAGAAATGACGAAAATAAAGAGCTAGAAAGAAGTGTCCTTTTAGATTATTCAAATATAAAAAGCAATAGTTATAGACGACATACCCTTTGCCCTTCAGCAGACATTGTGAGAGCTAGCACCGACAGTATGTCAGCAAGGTATTTCTGAAAATTGAAAAACCAAGAAGAGCATACAAGCTCATTAGTACTCTGAAATACAAATGGACAAATAAGGTTGTAGTTACTTTATTATGTCTTTGATACCTTCAAGTCTGACTCTGGCATTTGTTCGTAATAGGTTTTAAGGGTTCCATAGTGGGGTCTAAGGAACTTAAGAGGCTTTGGAACAGAAGTCATAGAGCTAGTTGCAGATCGGATCTCTTGCCTAAAAATGAAATTTAATAAAAACCTTAGTCAGTGCATATGAAAGGAAGCATTAAAGTTTAAAATTCAAATAACAAAGCCACATAATGTTTTACAAAGTGCTTCATGAACGAGACACAATGACCGATACTTGGTAAAAATTTCTACCCATGAAATCTTAAATACACACCATTCAGACTATGACACTGGACCTAGAAATTTGGCCCCTTATAAAAACTATGAAAATAACAACATGTGGTGTCAAAAACATAACACACCACTGGATTAAACTTCTGCAAACTGTAATACTACAATCAATGATTGAAAGATACAAAAGCTGACACATCTTCAAAACCTTTAAAGATGAGAGAGTATACCTCATGCTCTCAAGAGCTAGCTTCTGGACTCCTGGATCCGCATCTTGTACTCTTTCCACATACAGCTCCAATTGTTGCTTCAGTGCCAAATCCTCCTCAGACTGCAACAAAATCAACCACAAAATCAATCAATTTCTTGTCAAACAAGTCGAACTCGAACCTTAACTAACAAGGAAGAAAAAAACTGAGATGTAACGAAGTGCACAAACCAGATCCTCATCCTTCTTTTCGTCCTTCTTCTTCTTAGCGTCCTTGGAGGAAAGAGGCTTCTGGGGAGGTTGCTCAGAACCGGTGGTGCTGCTAGGGTTTTGGTCGGCGGCCATGGCAAAGAGGAGCTGTTCAGATTGCCGATGAGACTATGAGAAGTTCTCTAGGGCTCAATCACAAAGCAATACACCGAAGGAAGAGAAAGAAAGAAAACGAGAGAATAATATAATGTCACTGTTTTGTTTTGTTTTATAGGACACCTCCAGTCGGTCTTCGGCCTAATATAATGTCCTCCAAGAACTGAATGTGGCCATTGATATTTAACAGCAGATGATTATTTGCGTTCCCTTCCTTGCTTGTTGGGAAAGAAATAAAACTTAAAAGGCACCATAGACCATAGTCCATAGATAGGGATCTTGCGTATCCTTTTGGGCTGTATAGCATTGGGATGTCATGGGTCATGGGTCATAGGTGTTGGGAAGCTGAAATGATTAAGGGGCCTTTGAGATCGGAAGCAGGCCAGTCATATAAATTCCTGTTCAATTCCGAATTTCCAATAATTTAAAAAAACGTTGCGTATATGACTAGATCAGCTAATAGTAATTTGGCCCATAGACTCCTATCGAAATAATGGTCGGTAACAAGTAGTTGAATAATGAAGAATGGTCCGGATCGAATATTGTCTTCCTTTTTTTTTAAAGCTGAATATTGTCTGTTCGATCCACAATTGGAGGACGCACAATGTATTCGTAACTCGTGACTTTTAAAAGTTTCGTTGACTTCGTTTCAGTAAGGGGTTGAAATATTTGTAATTCGCGACTCTTGTATTCGACCGTCAAATTTTTTTAACAGCTCGTTCGTTATCAACTCGAGCTATTAACGAGACGAATTGATTAGCTCGTTTAGTTATCGAAATGATCTCGAACTTGGCTCATCTCATCTCGTTAGAACTCGCTTCCTTATCGAAGATTAGAACGCAAATCAATTTTTTTTAGGCGGACGCTATTTAACGCGCATATTTTCTAATATCGAGCGCTGAGAGCAAATTTTCTCTCAGAATACCCAATATGCCCTTTCCTTCACCGCATTAATTTCTCTCTTTCCTCCACCGCATTAATTTCTCTCATTCCTCTACCGCTGAGACTGAATTCATCGCGAGAAAAAAATTGCTTTTTTCGCAGATTCAGTTTTTAAACTCCGTATATTTCTTCTCTCCTTCAAATCTTCGATTCGATTCAGAATTATTCTTTGTTCTGTAATAATGGAAATAGAGCAAATTATAGAATTTAGTGGAGAGAAGTCCGGCACAAAATCGAATTGTGTGATTTTCATTCAGTCTCAAATCCTCCATGCAAGCATGCTTAAAGAATCTGACTTCAACCGAGATAACAGCAAAGGGGTTTGAACAATAACGAGTTCTGTTTTTTTCTCAAAGAAAGTCTCCCACCAAACACTTCAACAGTAAGCTATATCTCGTTTTATTCTTGAGTTCAGCTTAACCTTTTTTTGCTTTTACTTAATGAATTTCTTAGACTAAGATGACTGGATTGCTTTAAGATTCATTGAATTTAAATTATAAACTGTCTAGTTGACATTTGTTCATTGCTCTTAAGATGTTTGATGAATTGCTTGAACCAAAATATGAACAATATTTAAACCTGAAAAGTAAGCTATATCGAAAGTAGGGCTTGGATGAAAAATTCCCCATGCTCCTGAATCAGAGACTGTTTAGAGCTAGGTGTTTTGTAAAAAATATACCATAAATTTAGAGAAATTATTAAAGTATATAGTTATCCATTGTTTCTCAGATTTCACAATTTGGACTCTCACTGATTATATGGCCTTACCTAGGTTGTCTAATAAGAGGATCTAGGGGTCTATTGACTATTAGAGTTTGGTATCGGATACGGATAACTATATAAATGCCACACCAAAATGGTTGTTTGCATTACCATGTGGCTCCAATTAATGCAATGCCCCTTTACATATGAAGCAACGGGAAGCAGATGATTAGTAGTACTAATAATGAATGGATTTACATAATTGGTTCAAGAACTTGAGTGGGGAATGAAGACAGGGGAATGGGGGTTCAGAATGTATCTCGATTTTCTTTTTTCTGATCTAAATGAGATATGAAGTATAAATGATAATCAAGAGGAACTAAATGATTAGGCTATATTGATATCAATCCGTGATGCATTTCCTCTTACGACCATCATTGGTTAGCACCATAGTTATTTTTTAATCAGACATGCTCTTATTCAAGGTTTAGCTCAATATTATGGATTTCTGAACTCATGTGATTCTGGCAATTGTTTCTAGATAATACCAGGAAAAAAATTAACCTTGTTGCTTACATGTATTAACTGGATTTACAGTCCGACAGCAAGCACACTAAACACTTGTTGCACCGCGGTAGTACATTAGCGGAGTGCGGCAACCTCCACAAACAATCTGATCCATGCCTCCACCTAAAGTTTTTTTATTGAATTTTCATCCAGATACCAAACTCTAATAGTCTATAAACCAGTGCCTTCCTAATACATGTATGTGCAACAAATTGAACTAGAGTACAACAGTTATATATTTTTCATGTTGCTCTTTTGATGATCAACAATCGAACTCTTGGGGTGAAATTAACTTTGAATTTTGTTTGCAGATGGACTTTAATGAGCCAATCAATAATGATAACATAGATAATGAAAAGCTTGAACTAGCCACCTTAACCTTCGACACTTCTGACGAATTGATCAAAGGAGCACGCGCTTTCTTCTCACACAGAGGCTATTGCTTATCAATTTGTGGCTCAAGAAAATATAAGTATGTGGTTTTTTGCTGTGATAGAGGTGGTTTTTATCGAGACCCACGCAATGTTCCATTAGAGCAAAGAAAAAGAATAACCACAAGTCGGTTAACAGGTTGTCCATTTAGGATTAAGGGAAAACACCAAGAAAATGTTTGTGGATGATTGAAATAAAGAACTACTCCCACAATCACGAAGCTTCGATTGATGTAGCCGGACATGCTATATGTCGTCGGCTGTCACAAGAAGAAATGAAAACTGTGGAACACATGAGCAATTCGGGAGCACTGCCTAGACAGATTATCACCTCTCTTTGGAAACATAACCCAAAGCTTCCTGCAAATTCAAAAACCATTTACAATGCAAAGGCAAAAATTCGCAAAGAAAATCTTGGGGGTCGTTCTACCATTCAAGCTCTGATGGAAGAGCTTGGCAAAGGCGGTTTCATGTATGATATTTTAAACGAAGGAGGCTATCTCACACATCTCTTTTTTGCTCATCCATTTTCGGTAAAGTTAACCCAAAACTTTCCTAATGTCTTTGTTATGGATTGTACCTATAAGACCAATAGATACAAAATGCTCTTACTGGATATTATAGGAATATCATGTTTCAACACTTCCTTTTATTCTAGTTTTGCTTTTCTGAAAAGAGTGCGTGAAGATGATTATATTTGGGCACTCAAAGCATTTTGTAAAATTCTTGGTGAGAAACGACCTTTGGTCATAATAACTGACATAGAGCTTGCCTTAATAAATGCTATTGAGATTGTTTTTCCAGATTGCGCACAGTTACTCTGTGTATGGCATATAGAGAAGAACATATTGACAAAATGTAAAAAGTAATTTGAAGAAGAAGAGGATTAGATAATGTTTTTGAATTCTTGGAACAAGATAGTATATGCTTCATGAGCTTGAATATAATGAACAATGGAAATAATTTGAATCAAGTTACAAGGAGAAAAAGAAAGCAGTGCAATATATTGAAGATGTTTGGCTACCATTCAAAGAAAAGTTTGTTAGTGCATGGACTAATGAATTCTTACACTTTGGCAACTGTGTGTCTTCACGAGCTGAATCGGCACATGCCAAACTTAAGAAGTATCTACAAGTTTCAACCGGAGATCTTTATGAAGTACGGAGCAAAATTTGTCTAGTAGTTCACAATGAATTCAACGAGCTCAAGGTAATATGATACATGTCTTATGTTCTACTTTCAAATGTTTATTTTTCTTTTAATTTGGCATCACTTGGTTTTGTTTATGCATAAATTATGCTTTCAGGTGAGACTTTCAAGTGAAAAGATGCATCTTCTCCATTGTTGCAATATTCCATTTTTTAAGAATATTGTTTATTGTGTATCTCTATATGCCTTAAAAGAGCTACACAAACAATACTTGAAAGCAAAGTCAGGCACAATGTGTCTGATTTGCAGTGGGCACTTTACAAAAACTATGGGGCTTTCATGTGCTCACAAAATGGGTAATTGGAGAAACGAGACACTAAGTCTTGATTTGATACACTCACAATGGAGAATTGATGAAAGGTCTTTTGTGGTTACTTCCAACATCGACTGTGATGATGGCTTTAGTGTCATGCTTGAAGAACTTCGCACGAAGTATCAAGAATGGCCGACTTTCAAGAAGGATATTGCTCGTGAAAAGATTAGTGAACTACTAAATCAATTTGATGTCCTTTTCGAACCTAATACTAGACCTTCAAAAGGCCATCCACCAAATTCGAATAATAAGAGAAAGGCAATAAGTTCAACACGACGGGATCCTTCAAGTTTTGAAATTGTTGAAGCTTCTCATCAGCACAGTTTGAACAAAGGACCGAATCAAAGAAGTCACATAGCTGGAGATAATTGTGAAGCAATCAATGCATTTTCTGGCTCTAATTCGATGCAGGAAACCCATGAAGGTTTTTTCGATTTAAATATAAGTTCATATACGTGGGAATAAAAAATATTCTAGATGATTATGTAATAATTATCTTATTTCTTGATTCTCCATTTGTTTGTTCTGTTTAATTGATATAAGACTTTATTTTGTAAACTTTTAAAAAAAGTTGATGAATAAGTGTTTAGTTCAAATGACATATTGGAGTTCATCAAATTGCCTAACTGACTTCAAATTTTAGGTTGGTAAATATTCAGATTTTGAAGATATTGTACGCATGTTTTTTAAAAGTTGTATTGTATTGAGAACTTGTGAGGTTTTCATTAGATATATAGGTTAGGATGTAAACTGCTTGTTTAGCAAGGTACAACAACTTGATGAACTATTTAGTTGGTAATTGATGATGGTGATGATACATTTCATCATATGTGCATATGACACATTGGAGTTTTGGTGCTTTAATTCTGAATCAGATCGAAGATTTGAAGGAGAGAAGAAACAGAGCTTAAAAACTAAATCTGCGAAAATCAAATTTTTTTATCGCGATGAATTCTGTCTTAATGATATTTCCTAATTAAAATACTGTTTTGATAAGAGAAAAAAATGAATGCAGTGGAGCAAAGGGCGTATTGGGTATTCAGAGAGAAAATTGTCTCGCAACGCTCGATATTAGAAAGTATTAGCGTTAAATAGCGCCTGCCTTTTTTTTATCAATATACATGATGCATTATTTAATACTAAAACAAGACACATATATTTCAATGATGTATAGATTTTTTTTTAAATGCAAATTTTTCTAATTTTAATTTAGTTATTGTTTCCAAGCTATGAAATAAATTATAATATATATATTTATATGATTTACCTAATGAATAACATGTACGATATAGCTTTTACGGTTTTACCTGTACCATTATCCGATAAGTTAACAAAAAAAATTCTTACCCATATCCATGTCCAATAAGCTAACGAAAAAACCCTTATCCATATTCGATTTAGCAGGTACGATACGGATCGAGTAAACAGTCAAAGGGATTCATTAACAGCCCTACTTCCTGATCTAATTGTTCATTGAAGTCTGCGTAAGATATGAAATGTACAGCCTAGATTTCATCAAGGATATCCGAGGAGTTTCAAAGAAAACTAGACCTAAAATTTGAGCTTCGCTCAACTTAATTAGAACTCAAATATATGTATAAAATTTTATAAATTATATTTATATCATTTTGTCTACATAAAATTTTATGAATTATCTTATTGAAAATATATAAGTTATATAAATGTGATATGAAAATAATTATAGGAATTATATGAGTTAGATACATAATATAATTTATCTAAATGGTATACAATATTAAACTTGTGATATAAAAAAAATAAAAAATACATACAATATGAAGTAATTTATATCTAAATAATATGAAAAATATACGCATAATATTATTTATAGTATATGACGTATCTATATGTATATATAATATAAAATATTTTATTCGTACATAATATGCAGATTATATACATTTTGATATCTATACATTTAATGGGTGATTTTTGCTATTCATATAATTAATAAAAAGAGTAATTATAATACATTAAATATAATGATAAAGATACACAATTAATATGAATAGAACAATACAACAGATAATATGTAATAATTATGTTGCAAAAGCCTCATAAGATTGCTTTCTACACAAAATATACAAAATAACTCGCCACACTTAATCTCTATAAAAAATCAACGACCAAGATTTACATATATTTTAATCTAAGGAATGTGTTTCATTTTCGCCGTATCTAACCCATTGCAAATGGACACAAACAGATATATATATTAGAGGTGGCAGAATCCGACCCGACTCGAGAAAGCCGCCTAACCTGGCCTGATCTGAACCCGATCCAAGATCCGTAATCCGAGACGAAACGACACATGACTCGACCCGAGACAACCCATAACCCGAGATGGCGTGACACATGAGGTGTTAGTTTGTAATAATCTAGAAGTCAATAATACGATAAATTATCACAAAGCTTTTTTCATGAATTGAATGATTAATAAATTGTCATTTTGTTGCCTTGAGTATTTTTGAATTTATGGATCATTCATTTATCTGACTAGAGTCAATAACTGGAATTGTGAAACTTTATAATATAGATGATATATACTCTTAAAAGTCTCTAACCAAGGTAATTAGCAGAAACACTAACTTACCGTTACAAGGTTAGAATGCGGATTAAAAGATGGTTAAGTTTTACAAATCAATGACATGAGATGTCATTTTAATCACATAAATACATGTTCCAGGAACATGGTATTTGACAGACCTCGAATGAAACATTAAATGAAATTGTGTATGTGTCATTAATGTTTTCATTCAGTGTTAAGTTCTAAAGTATGAGGTATTCATCTTTCCTACTAAGAGATGTGTATGTGTGATTATTATCTAACGCTGTCAGTAAAACACAGTCATACCGGTAGCTTTTCGGTATACATAGTTGAGGTAGTGATGGTTTACCAAAAGTATTATTGTTCCTCATATCTCTATACGAGTTACATTATCACTGAGCCCCTTGATACAGTAGGATTGTTTGCATACAGTATGATTACAAGAGTAATTATATTTGATAAATCTGCTCAAGATCGAGAAAAGATTAAGTTTGCAAGGATGACACACACCTACATTGAAACTAATCTGACACTGTGAGACAAAAGAATTAACGCGACTAAAATAGTTTAAGTGGATCGTGGTATTGTATCGTACAACATCATATGTGTAATTGGATGATCATAGTGCAGATGTCAGATGCCTCCTATGATTATAGAAGTTAAAATAGTTTTAATTCTATTTACCAACATAACACAGATCCTATTGGGTCACACCGCATATGAGCTAATCAGAGAATCTTACTGATTAATTATAAATTGGTTATAATAAATATTAAGATGATTATAATTAATTATATATGATATGATTAAATTATATATGTTATATAAGATGATAAGTAAAAACAACGGTTGAATTTATAAAGGTATTCGATATGTTGTATAAAACCATACCGAAACCAAACCGATATTGAACCCTGAGAAATATAATTGTTGAGAACAATTATATATTTATATATATATATATATATATATATATATTTAATTTAGATTTTAAATATTAATTATTGTTTTGAATTTGGGATGAAAGTCATTATCAAATTAAAACCTTAATTAAAAATTAAAATCTTAATTAAAAAAATAAATAATAATAAAATAAAATAAAAGGGGATGTTGGCACAAATAATTTTCTTGAAAATTATTTTTTGGGATATTTTCCCAACCAACCCTTTAAGGGGCATTTTGGTAATTTCACTTTTTCAAGGGTATTTCGGTAATCGGCCAACCTCCTTATTTTTTTATAAATAAAGGGGCATGGGGAGAGAGGAAAACACATCAAAATTGTATCGTATTTGTTAACTCATGATCGAATAGATAAATATATTTTTCTCTCTATCTCGGTTACGGTTGTTTACGGGATTCGGAAAATTGTATTTTTGCGAAAGAAACGGTATTTCATATTTGAATAACCGCGAGTCGTGAATATATTTATTTAGTCCTTATCTCGGTGAATAGTGTTTTTTGCAGAATTTTGCGGTTTATGGTATTTCTGGCAAAAGAAATAAACCGCTCTCTGGTCAGTCCTGATGGATTATCGATAGAGGTATCAAACGTCTGATACTCCGAAGAGATGAGCTTCTCAGATTCGGTCTTCCGAGTCTGCTGCAATCCAATTCGAATTTGGATCAAGGTATAAATGTTATATTAATCTATTTAATTTTTAAGTAGATTAAAGTTTTAGAAATCAATTATGGAGTATATCTGTAAAAGGATTAAATCGGGTTTTGATGCCAAAGATAAACAACGGGAGGTGGACACCCTCGGTAGTTTATCTGACATACCTCGTTTAATTCTTGACTTAAATTAGAAGTAAAATTTTTGTTTTACGGTCTTTTCGCAGCTTAAGCTAATTAACGGGTTTGAACGGTTCATGACCCAACATGAGGACCCTAGCCCGACCCGACCCGAGATGACCTGTAACCTTAGATGGAGCGACACATGAGGACCCGAACCCGACCCGACCCGATGTGATACAACTTGTAAATTGATCTAATCCTATCTTACCCACATCATAATCTAATTTTACTAACAAGTTAACATCATAGAAAGTCAAGATTTACTAACACAATTTAATAGCGCGACTCGATCTTGTTCGATTGAACTTAAAACTCAAATTAATACTTCAAAGTTGTTGGTGCAACCCGACCCGATCTCGCCTGACCCGACCCAAAACCCGAAAGTTGTCGATGCTGCCTGACCTAAACCTGACTTGTCACCCGAAAAAGACTGACGCGACCCGACCCGAAATCCGACTTGACCTCGCCCAACCCGATCCATGATCCGAAAGTTATCGACACATGATGACCCGAAACCTGACCCGACCTCACCCGACCCGACCCCAACCCGACTATTATAGACAATCAAACTATATCCGACCCGACCCGAACCCACCCGACCGACCCGAACCCGCCCGCCCGACCTGACTTGCCACCTCTAATATATACTATGCGTAAGACTCGCGCTCTGGACGAAAAAGTTAAATTTAAACTTCCATATTACAATAATAAAATTATAATAAATCGTTTAAATAAAAAAAGCAACGACAAAAAAAATTTGCACAAAAAAAGCTACAGTGAAGGATCAATTAAAATTAGAGCATCATGGGTCATATTGGATCTAAATTAGAGCATCAATTAAAAAAAAATACTACAATCAATCTCCGACGCGAAGGAAATAAAATTTAAAAAGAGAAAAATAGTGATTTTACTGCAGCGATGAACAATGAAAACACTATTCATTCACCGTGGAAATGAACATTGGCGGCCGATGAGACTTGAGTATATTAAAAAGTAAACATTGTTCATCCATGCGGTATGCGTCATGCGTCATGCGTCTTGTGTTATGCGGCTTGTGTCATGCGTCTCTCGTCATGCGTCATGCGTCATGCGTCATGCGTCATGCGTCATGCGCAATGCGTAATGCGCAATGTGTCATGCATCATGCGTCATGCCTCATGCGTCATGCGTCATGCGTCATGCCTCATGCGTCTTGCGTCATGTGTCATGCGTCATTCCTCTAACGTCTTTCAACTTGCAGCGTCATGCGTCATGCATCATGCGTCCTGCGCCATGCGTCATTCCTCTAACGTCATGCGACATGCGTCATACGCCATGTGTCATGCGTGTGACGTCATGCGTCATGCGTTTGACGTCATGCGTCATGCGTCATGCGTTTGACGTCATGCGTCATGCGTCATACGTCATGCGTCATGCGTCATACGTCATGCGTCATGCATTATTCCTCTAATGTCATGCGACTTGCAGCGGCGCCATGTTGTGCCATGAGTGTATTAGATTAGATTAGATTAGATTAGATATTACAATAATAAAATTATAATAAATCATTTAAATAATTAAAAAAAAAACAACGACAAAAAAATATGGAAAAAACTGCATTGATTTTACTGCAACATTGAGCAGTGAAAATACTATTCATTCCACTGTGGAAATAAAAAGTGACGCAATATTGCTCCATGAATTGATTAGATTAGATAGTAATTTATAACTTAGAAGAGGATGCCATACACCGAACCGTTCGCAGCGTGGTCTAAATCGAACCGATTCCAAGCGAACCCTTTACCTAGCAATTAGCACAAGTCGCCAAATTCCAGGACATTACTGGTAATATTGTAATTAAGCCCTAAACTCGAGGACTTTTCAGATATTGTAGTCTATCAAATGGCACCTGTTTAATAAACCCAAGTTCTACGCCTAAAGTCCTTTGTTTGGGACAGGAATTACTTCCTGTGGAATTTCAATGGCAGTTGCGCAATAGAAAAATAACTAAAGGAGAGCGGAGCTGCACCATACTCGTTTCAGATCTGCGAAGGAGAAATAGAAATCCCATAGGATTATAGGAACCTTTTCTCTATCTCTTCTTCATCTCTCGGCCCGTTTGGTTGATTAGAGATGAAGATCTTTGATCGGCTACCTCCAATGGAGCACCTCCGATCGGAAAAAATGAGCTTCGTGCAACTTATCATGCCCGTCGAATCGGCGCACCTGGCCATTACATACCTTGGCGACCTCGGTTTGCTCCAATTCAAGGATGTGAGTGATCTAACAACCTTCAGATCTATACATTTCATTTGTATTGGTTGTTTCAATGAATCTATTTGAGATTCCTGGGCAGAGTAATTGATATCCAGTAGTCTAAGTTCCCACTTTTTCTTGTCACTAGCATACTTAACTTTTTTAATTAAGCATTGTTTAGATCGTTTAGCTTAACTTTGAATTATTTGGTTGGGCACAAGTATAATAGTGATGTTGGATCTTCATTTGACTGGTTATATAAATCAGCCAAGAGGAGTTGTGATAAATTTGATCCATCTTAAGTTGTTCTCGTGTGGGTCAAGCCGTGCTGTGTGTTCATTGGGAAATATAAGCCAATACAATGAAGTTTCAGTGACACTCCTGGGTATTTCCTTTATGGCACTTCCACAATTGAATTGCTAGTAAACGAATATTGTGCTAATGTTACTTTTGGTCTGATAGATGAATGAAGATAAGGGTCCGTTTCAGCGCACTTTTGTAAATCAGGTCTCCACTAAACTCTTTACATCTTATTTATGCATGTAATGAATTGATAAATGTACTTAGATTCACTTTTTATTCCAAATTCTAAAGAAATAGAGTTGTTTCCTCGCCATCTTCAATTCTGCGAGTTTTTTTTTCTCTCTTATCTGTTTGTCTCTACAACAACAGCAATAACAACAAAGCCTCTAGTCCCAAACAAGTTGGGTAGGATTGAAACCCAACCGGTGTAATGAACTCGATTGGGTTTCAGTTCCGCAGAATGACTGAATTTTCACGTTGGCTCACCAAGCCTAGCACAACCCTCTTTTTTTTCTGGTTTGGGACAGGCTATGTAAAAACTACAAAGGGGAAATTCCATTCCGTTTGTCTCTACCTAACAAAATTTAAAATTTTGCAACAGGTTAAGAGGTGTGCAGAGATGTCGCGTAAGTTGCGTTTTTTCAGTGAACAGATTGCCAAAGCTCGTCTTACTGTATCAGATCGTCCTGCAGTCCAACCTGATATTGACCTGGAACAGCTGGAGGTTTTTTGTTTTTTTTTTCCTTTAACATATGTACATAATTGCTATTAAACTTGAAAGGAAAAGCAGTAATTATATCATCTTATACTCAGGTGAAGCTAGGCGAGCATGAATCTGAGCTACATGAATTGATCTCAAATAGTGAGAAACTACAGCAGTCATATAATGAGCTCCTTGAATTTAAGCTGGTTTTATCAAAGGTAATGTCTTGTTTTTTCCAATAAAAATTTAAAAACATTAGCTACATTTATTTATTGTAGGGTTATGCTGGTTTCGGTTTAATAAAGCATATCAAGTATGATTCTGATATGTTTTATTCCAGGCAGGCAGCATTCTTGCCTCCTCCCATAGTCATACTTCTTCGCCTGACACAGAGTTGGATGAAAATATATACCATAGTGATACAATGGATGATAGCATGTCTCTACTTGAACAGGTTTGTACATCATATTTTAAGTATTCTGCAATCTCTATAAACCTCCCATTAAGACCTAAAACATCCCTTTGTGCTCCTGAAAGTAAGAATATCCTATATGTTCATGCCATAATTCTTTCAGGAGTCCCAGCTAATTCTCATACCTCACTTGTTGCTTTCTGCGAATTAGTTAGAAATGGGATTGAAGTGACTACCTCTTATATTGTATTGGAAAATGTGTTGTCGTAGATGCCTTTCTGTTGTATAGGCATATCTGGGTACATCTCTCATTTTTGCCGGGGTGTACCTAATTATGTTTTTGCAGGGGCCAAGGATGGAGACATCGGATGGTGCTGGTCTAAGATTTATCTGTGGAATTATATCAGCATCAAAAGAAATGATGTTTGAACGAATGCTTTTCAGAGCCACAAGGGGCAATATGTTTTTCAATCGAGCACCAGCCGGGGAACTTGTAACTGATCCAATCTCTGGAGATCAGGTTTTTGATTTATTTTGTTTTCTTGCTGGTTCTTGTTTCAAATATATGCCCGTTTCATATGCCCATTGCTAAAACTGTGACCCTATTTATGACCACAAGTCAAATGTGAGTTGTGTCAAGCCGAAAGAAAGATAACATTGTAGAAGAAAATTGCGAGGTGTCCCTAAAAGGTTAAAAAAAGGGGTATGAAGGGGGCAGTTGGTCAAATGAGCGAGATAGGATAGGGTGCTCCATGGAGCACCAAACTGCTTGTGCTCCACATCCGTATGCCCATTGCTAAAACTGTGACCCTATTTATGGCCACAAGTCAAACGTGAGTTGTGTCAAGCCGAAAGAAAAACATTGTAGAAGAAAATTGTGAGGTGTCTCTAAAAGGTAAAAAATGGGGTACGAGGGGGACAGTTGGTCAAATGAGCGAGATAGGATAGGGTGCTCCATGGAGCACCAAACCGCTTGTGCTCCACATCCGTATCTCCAATCTCAAAGTTTAAAAGGCCGATTCAAACCGTTGAACAAGATCTACATATTGAAATCTCTTTAGAGATTGAATTTTACATTTTTTTTTAAATTATTTGCAATTTTTTAGAGAGGTGGAAAAAGTTATTGATCAAATGATTTATGGACCAATATGAGTGATTTCCTACCTCTCTAAAGAATAGCAAAAACTTTCAAAAAAATGTAAAATTCTATCTCTAAAGAGATTTCAATATGTAGATCATGTTCAACGGTTTGAATCGGTCATTTAAACTTTGAGATTAGAGATACGGATGTGGAGCAAAGCGGTTTGGTGCTCCCTGGAGCACCCTAGCCCCTCTCTCTCTCTCTCTCTCTCTCTCTCTCTCTCTCTATCTATCTATCTATCTATCTATCTATCTATCTATCTATCTATCTATCTATCTATCTATCTATATATATATATATAATCAGTTTCCTTACATTCCACCCCACCCTCCTTTTTTTTATTGTTTAATCACATATTTTTGCCTATGTCAGGTGGAGAAAACTATATTTGTGGTGTTTTTTTCTGGAGAGCAAGCCAAGGGAAAAATACTAAAGATATGTGATGCTTTTGGTGCAAGCTGCTATCCTGTGCCAGAAGATAGAAATAAGCAGTTGCAAATAACTAGAGAGGTACTACTAGTCTATAAAATAGGGCTTTGTTGCTTCTTTTTATACATCAGTATCTATTATAACTGGCCTAGTAGGCTGAATTAAGCCTCGATGGATCTTCAACAATGTTATTAAATGTCAAACAAATACGGAAGATTAAGCAAAAAAGAAAGATGAACCACTATTGCCTTGGACCATGCTGTTGCTGGACCTGCCATAATATATATTTTTTTCTTTTGTAATTTGTAGAAATGCAGAATGCATACTAATGGTCAACTTCCTCAATTATTTCTATATTATTACCTTAGTTAAAGCATTTAGATTTCCCCCCTTCCCCCCACCTCCCAAGCCCCACCCACCCACCCATCTCATTTGGCTGTTGTTGTTTTTTTATCTATAATGGAAATATATAATACGATTATATAGTTATATTCTTCAGGTCACTTCTCGTCTGTCTGATCTAGAAGCCACTTTGGATGCCGGTCTTCGCCATAGAAATCAAGCTTTAGCTGCTATTGCGTCTCAGATATGGAGATGGTCTCTCATGGTAAATTATTGCCATTTATCGATCATTCTTGTTTCTTGGAGATTCTTATATTAAATCTGTTGTTCAATGGATTAGGTAAGAAAGGAGAAATCTGTATATGATACATTAAACATGCTGAACTTCGATGTAACGAAGAAATGCCTTGTCGGAGAAGGATGGTGTCCTGTATTCGCCATACCCCAGGTATTATATGTTATCTTTGTCCATTAGCTGGTTCTTGAAACAAACAAACAAAATTGCATGAACCCTACAGGTTATTTAATTTTATATACTATGCTACATATGAACAATGTCAAAATGTGTAGTCAATTTTTTTTGTCTTTCGTTCTTTCCACTGTCCTGTATGTTCCACTAAATTGATATCCAGACTTAACTGTCGGTATTCTTTTCATCTCTTTCTCTATGGAAACAATAGGGAAGGCAAAAATGGAAAATGCCAGGTTGCTGTTTGCTAGGTTTGGAATTGTGGATAGGAAATCATATTTTTTATATTTCATAGAAATGTAGTAGAAATTATCATTTCACTTCTGTAGATATTAACTTAATATTTCTCCGGAGACAGATCAAGGATGCTTTGCAACGTGCAAGCCTTCATTGCAATTCACAAGTCGGCATTATTTTCCATGAGTTGGATGCCATTGAAGCCCCACCTACATATTTCAAAACTAACAAATTCACAAACGCCTTTCAGGAAATTGTTGATGCATATGGGTTTGTTCTCAGACCCTTATTCTATTTACCTGTCAATTGATTTATCAACTTTTCATTTCTAAAATTTGTATTTCATTATTACTTTTGTAAACTTAAATTCTTTTCATTATTTTGCCAGTGTTGCTAAGTATCAAGAAGCTAATCCAGCTGTATATTCAGTTGTCACTTTCCCATTTCTTTTTGCGGTCATGTTTGGTGATTGGGGTCATGGTATATGTCTCTTAATGGGAGCTTTAGTGTTGATAGCAAGGGAAAAGAAACTTGGATCTCAGGTATGCTCAATAGAATTTGATTAGCTGATCTATTTTATGTGCATATTGCATCATATTTATTAAAAGAGCAGGAACTAAAATGTTAGCTTATCAACAATGTTTTTCCTTTGCCTCCAGAAACTAGGGAGCTTCATGGAGATGGCATTTGGAGGCCGCTATGTAATTCTTCTGATGGCTATTTTCTCAATATACTGTGGCTTACTATACAATGAGTTCTTTTCTGTTCCTTTTCACATCTTTGGTCCATCTGCATACAAGTGTCGTGACCCAAGTTGTAGGTAGGTTTTTTAAGTTCCCCTTCAGTGTGAATGTGTGATATTTTCCAATTCTAGGTACTTACCGTGCTTGATGAAGTTGTATGAACTTTTATTCTTTATTTTCAGTGATGCACACACTACAGGTCTGATAAAGTATCGTAACCCTTATCCATTTGGGGTGGATCCAAGCTGGCGAGGAAGCCGATCAGAGTTACCATTTCTCAACTCTTTAAAGATGAAGATGTCTATACTGTTAGGTATTTCACAGATGAATTTAGGTATCATATTGAGCTATTTTGATGCGAAGTTTCATGGAAGCTCCCTGGATATAAGGTATCTTTTCTCAACATGTAAAGTACTACTGGTAAATTGCCATCTCAGCTGTGCTGTAATCACCAACTTAAATTTTCTTGTGTTAGGTATCAATTTATACCTCAGATATTATTTCTGAACAGCCTTTTTGGCTATCTTGCTCTCCTGATACTCATCAAGTGGTGTAGCGGGTCTCAAGCAGATTTATATCATGTGATGATTTATATGTTCCTTGACCCGGCTGGAGATCTAGGTGAAAATCAACTCTTTTGGGGTCAGAGGCAACTTCAGGTTGTTTAATTATTAAGTTAATGATTGTAAAACACATTTATCTGTTTCTCTTTGCATAGGTTTTAAATTCAACCTTGTTTCTTGTAGATCCTTTTGTTGCTCACGGCCATTGTAGCAGTACCTTGGATGCTCTTCCCCAAGCCTTTTATCTTGAGAAAACTTAACAAGGAGGTGGTTTACTAATTTTTTATTGATCTATAGATGTTTATCAGGATTTCATTTTGTTTTTCACCACACTGGTAATTAGTTCTGTTATGTAATCTTATCTTTAATTCTGTAGAGATTTCAAGGACGCTCATATCAGTTCCTTGGAACATTTGAAATGAATGTTGATTCTGAACCTGATTCTGCAAGAACCCGGCATGAGGATTTCAATTTTAGTGAGGTTTTTGTACATCAGATGATACACTCAATCGAGTTTGTGCTCGGTGCTGTATCAAATACAGCCTCTTATCTCCGACTCTGGGCTTTGAGGTGTTTCTTTTTTTCTATTTTTTTCTTCATAATTGTATTTCATTTTTCTGACTTCTATAATTCCTGGTAATTTTCAGTTTGGCTCATTCAGAACTCTCAACAGTATTTTATGAGAAACTACTGCTGCTTGCGTGGGGGTAAGAGGGTTCATTATAATTTTTTTCTCCTACTAGGAACCAAAGTTAGATACTTCTATATTTCCTATTTGTTTGTTTTAATTTCAGAGAGAAATTATCCCTCTGGGGATTTATTAACTTTCTTTTCATCCGATTCTCTAGACTACAGCATCGTTTTTAATAATTGTCGAGTGACAACTAACCATAATTGTTAGCAGGTATGAAAGCATAATAATTCGAGCAGTTGGGTTTCTGGTTTTCTCCTTTGCAACAGCATTTATTTTGTTGATGATGGAATCATTGAGTGCCTTTCTTCACGCCTTACGGCTCCACTGGGTTGAATTTATGGGTAAATTCTACCACGGAGATGGCTACAAGTTCAAACCATTCTCTTTTGCACTGCTTGACGAAGAGGCAGATTAATTACTTGGGAATGTTTTCCAGAAGATAAGAGGATTCTTTCTTGAGGTACAGAACATTTTAGCATATGGATTTATTTTTGCTGAGCTTCAGTGTTCCAAGCTTGCTTAGATCTAACAGTTCTTGGTGAAATGTACTAGATAGGATTTGGAAAGAGGAGGAAGAGTTTTTTTTTGTATATTTGTGGTCCGAACTAAGGATATCCCATACAGACTATAGAGAGCTAAGATTTTTAGACATCCCCATAATACTGGATGAAAATAGAAATGCAGATTTTTTTGTGCCTTTTTGTAATGTCAAGTTTATGTTGTCTGATAGAATACATTAGCTTTTTCACTGTGCATTTTTATATTGTCGTTACAGATTCATTTATCAGCCATTCTATATGTACATCGTGGAAGTATTAGATATAATTCTTTTCAAGAAAGGATGAATTTTGTATTAATGTAAACACAAATGTTAATGTTAGAATAGAGGTGATCATTGTTTTATAGTTTTGACTTTGATTGTTAACTATTGACCAGCATAAATATTAAAAAAATTGTTCAGTACATAAACTGTTTTTTCCCGCTCGATATGAATGCGAGATTAATTCTTCGAATGCATACAATTTAATAATTTTCAAGTGAATAAGTTTTATTCTTTATTAGATGACATTTAGGAAAATTTTGTTAGGTGAGTTAAATAATGCCGTAGTTACATGATTTTCGTAAGTTATGATTTTCATAACTTAGAACAAAGGTTCTAAGATTTTGTTAGATGCTAAGATTTGTTCATCCATGCAATTTCGCTTCTTACCTTTAACAAGAGAAAAAGGGCAATTCTATGAAAATGCCGTAATTGATACCATTATCCGATGTAAATCATGTAACAATATGATCAATGTAAGATGCATATTAAATAATTGAATAATTTGGTTTTTAGAATGTATACTATTATTATATTATGTTATAAATTGCGCACCGAAGAGGTTCCTCGACCAAATCAAATAGAAGGCCTAATATCAAACTTACCCAAAGAGGCCTGACATGAATTATATGTTTGTAACAGCCCAAACTAACGGCTAATTCCCTCCGGGCCTCTGCACTCTATGACTATGAAGACTTCCACCATGACACTAGCGCTTGTAGCCTTGTAGTTGTAGGCTAGTAGCTTTTGTGAGTAGCAGCCTTCCGTTTACATACTCGAACCAACTGTACCCCACTTACACTTGCCTATTTTTGAAGCCCGAACCCTAACAAGTAACGGGTGGAAACACTCCTCTCGTGAGCCTTCTGATCTCAATCAGTGTGTGAGAAACCCACTAAGAGCGGTTTCCTTTGTTGTTTTTGGCGATACTTAGCTGACTACACTCCACCCCATCTCAACTGTAGCTCTATTTTGTGAAGTTGCAAAAAGAAGGTTAGTTAATTTGGGATTTACATTAGTGCGAATCTGGGTATGGAGTAGACATGGCTAATTTTCGAGTTTCGGGTTTAAAGGTTTTAACCGATGTTATGGAGGGTTCCTCTGAGAGGCAAGTTGAGAGCAAACCTTCTGGGTTCAATGGTGATGTTGTACTGGAGGGTTCTCAGGAGAAACAATTGAGCTTCGTTGAGAGAAATGAGATTGATGATGATCCTACTTTGATTCCACTCCATGATTTAACTAGTGGTTTTGATATAGATGGTAATTTAACTGGGGATTTCCTAGGGGAGGTAGTGATGGAGAGGTCTGTGGAGGAAATGAATGCTTCAGTTCCTAGCTGGAGAGTTACTGAAATAGACCTTGTTATTGTTTCTGATGTAGGAGTTGGGAATGACTTGATCGATTCAAATTTTGGTGGTAATAATCATGGTGGGAGTAAAGCAACAGGAGCGGCAAGGAAAAATGCGTTGCTGGAGCTGGGATCTCAGATTTATACTGATTCAGGTACTTTGTAAAGCTTGGCATGACCTTAAGGACAGTAAGTGTAGTGAGTTTGACTTCAAAATTCATCAAACTAGCTTCGGACAAATTCCAACAATTGATTTTTATCTACTTGATGATCCAAGAACCTTCAAACTGTTCGTTTTTGGGTTGGTTTTGTATAAGATAAAAAGATTAGGCCTCATTCGTTAGTTTCCCACGAATGGGGAATACTTGGGGTTTTAGTATGCTCAGCCTTATGTATACAACCAACTGGTCCATTGGTCATATAAACTCATAATATATCCAGGAGAATTGTGTATATTGCATTATCTGGTCTACCCCCATTTGTGGATTATCTTGTTTTTAGTTTTCTTCTTCTGGATTTCATGCTATATTTTGCTTATTGCCTTCTTTTAGCTTTATTTTCTGGCCAACTTTTAGTAGAAATTTTTTGTATGTACTGCTGAACCATGGCTGTGAAACTTCTATTAGTATAGTGTACACCAGCTGCTCAAACATTCACATGTTTAATCAGGAAAGAAGATCATGAGAGAAGCTGGAATGGCACAAGCCAGTGAAGTCGATATTCAAGCTCATAGTAGAGAGGATAAGGGTCTCGCATCGGAGCTAGAACAACCAATAGCAGAAATTACCCCAGAAAATTGCCCCTCTTTTGTCCACCAGTTCTTCTCTCAAGAGAAGGAGAAGTTTGCCATTTCTGATCTTGTGTGGGGTAAAGTGAAAAGTCACCCATGGTGGCCTGGACAAATAATTGACCCATCTGATGCTTCTACACTTGCTACTAAATGCCAAAAGAAGGACACATTGTTAGTAGCTTATTTTTGGGATAAGACCTTTGCATGGTGCGATGAGTCCCAGCTGAAGCCCTTCTTTTCAAATTTCTCGGCTTTTGAAAAGCAGTTAGGTTCGGATACATTCAGCAGTGCCGTTAAGAGTGCGTTAAAGGAGGTTTGTAGAAGAATAGATGCTGGAACAATGTGTTCATGCTTAAATGAAAATTCATCATTTAAGGTCTATCCAAAGATTGAAAATGCCGGCATGAGGCAGGGGTTTGAGTACTATACTGTTGATAGAGGCAAGGTTGCAAGTTCTTTGAATCCTAGGGGGCTTGTTGGTTTTGTCAGGAATTTGGCATTAGAACCAGGCAAGGGCACAACTAATAAGTTGTTGACAATTATGTCTAAGTATCATATTAAGGCCTTCCATCGATGGTTGGCCGTGGTGTTAAAGAAGCAAACCCAACCAGTTACTGTACTGACTAAGAGTATAAATTTGCCAGAACATACTATTTCATATTCAGATGGGCCACTTCCTCTAACCCCACTTTCACAAATTAGTCCTAGTACTCCTGGTTCCACTCCTGTTGTTAGTTCAAGTACTGAGAAGCCCAAAAGAAAAAGAGGCCGACCTAGAAAGGTTCCTTTAGAGCTAGAGAAGGTTAACACGGCAACTATAGAGACCTCATCAGATTTGTCTAGTAAAACGAATACTGGACCTCATAAAAATCTAAGTGGGAAAAGGTGTAAGGTTGATTCGCCACAAACACCATCTGGAAAGGGTCTTAGTGGATCTGATAATATGCAGGATTCGTCATATTGGTCTGAAGTGAGCCTACGTCTCCAGGCTGATGCCAAGCTGGTTGGATCAGCAGCAAAACGACCTGTTATTATCTCAGTAGTGGGGAGGAAGTCTGATGAGTGCATTCCAACTGCTTTGCTATTGAGCTTTAGTAACAGATTTTGTAAGGTACCTTCCGACATAGAAATCATCCGTATATTTAGCCAGTACGGTGCCCTGAAAGGAGAGATGCAAAAGGAAGTAGAAGAGAATCAAAGTCAGGTTAAATTGGTCTTCAAAAAGTGTTCTGATGCAGAGAAGGCTTTTGGTAGCTTAAGGCTGCAGAATGTATTTGGGTCTTCTCTTTTAAGCTATCGGCTTGTTGATTTGCCATCATCTGAAGTCACTGACAGCAGTGAACAGGAGATGGTTGAAGTCAACAAGGAGAACCATGGTCTTTTGGAGGAGGGGAGGACTGATGTGCCTGGTGAGTTGAACCCGACAATGCTGCTTCTGAGCTTTAGTATCAAATCAGGTAAGATACCATCTGAGGTGGAACTTATCAGGATGTTTAGTCATCACGGGCCTCTGAAAGAAAGAGGTTTGGAGAAGGATCTGGATGGGACCACATGCAGGTTTAGAATTGCTTTCAAAAAACATTCCAGTGCACAAATGGCTTTTACTAGCTTAAGGAAGCAAAATGTGTTTGGGCCCTCACTTCTTAGCTATCGGCTCATTAGTTTGCCAGTGGAGGCATCTAAAAAGAGTGGGCAGGACAAGGTTAAAGCACCAAACAAAGAGCACAGTGATTTGGAGGTTCCAGGTTAGTTGAATTTTCTAACCTTTGGGAATATTCAAAACTTATGATACATTTTCTTCATCAACTGAGTATATTTCTTCATATTAACCTTTTTTATCTCTCTCTCTGTGTCGTCTGTAGTTCTGAAGAGGAACCCGGTTCAGTTGAGCAGGGCCATAATTGACAATAGAACTGAGAAACCGATTAATACAGCTTCTGGTCTATTGTCCACTGTGCAAAGTGATGCTATTACATACATTGATCCATTGAGCACTGCACATGGTGGAAGTTCGGGTGCAATATCAGTTGCTCCTTCAAGTATTGTACAAGGTGAAGATGTTGGTGCCGTTGGCACGTCAGTTGAGCCATCAAGCAGTGTGGATGCTGGTATGACTGAGTTGTCAATCAATCCCTCATGCTCTATTAGGACCACTGAGCTTTTGGTTGGTTCACCATGCATTACTGACACCTGTGAAATATTGGCAGATTCGCTGAGTTCAATGCAAGGACAGAGCCTTGCTGAGATTCCAATTGACTCATCAAACACAGGAGAAATCAATACTGTTGATGAAATGTTGATTGTTTCCTCAGATGTTCCTGGCAAGGTTGGTGGTGGTGATGAAATGCAGATTGAGCCGTCAAGCACTGGTGTAGGCAAGACCACTAGTGAAATTCCGACTGTTAAATTACAAATTAAAGATGGTAAGGCTGGTGGTACAGGTAAAATGCTGAGCAAATCCTCGAGCACAAGACAAGAGGATGCTCTTTATAAAATTCCTATTGACCCTTCAGGCACAGGACAAAATAAAGAAACAAGCCCAAAAAGTTTGGATAATTCTAAGGCTGGAAAGTGGGTCATGGCACTGGAGAATTCTAAGTCTGCCAAGACAAAACCAATCTCCAATGGGTCCATCCTTCTAGAGTGCACACCCTCAAGGTCTGCAATTTCAGGTTGTAATAGCACACCTTCATTCCAAAGGACTTCCTCTCTTTGGCAACCTTTGGAGTCGTTGGAGCTTTTCACTAAGACCCCTCAGCAGCCACATTTCAAGAAGCTAGACAGGTACTATTGTTGTTTTAATTTTCTTTATACATGTATTCCTGGTAGATGGAAAAAGTAATAGTGATATTATTCCTGTCATTGCAACTTTTTTGGGTGCTGAGGAAACCAGATACTTTTAGGCCAGAGCCGGCATTGTCAGAAGTTTCTTTGTCTATATTGATACTCTGTTGACCTTGGAAAAATGGATTTGGTCCAATTTAATGAAAACAAACATATTGTAGATCCTGCAGGGGCCTGTTTGTCTCTCTACAAGTTCTTTTTACCAGTACCTGATACGTCAGACTTTGTAGTGCCTCATATTTGTCAAAGCGAAAAGCAAGCCTGATACATTCCTAAGAAAACTGAACCTTAGAACCAATCATCTAATTACAATACAACTAAGACTGAAGCTGTTGCATCACAGGTACTGCCTGGAGATGCGTGATGGTATGGCTATTGGTTTGATGGTCACATATGCCAACCTGGTGGATTCAATAAAAAAGCTCTCCTTTGATGATGATGTGGCAGTTATTGAACAGAAGTGCACCTGTCTTGAAACACTAGAAGAGAATGGGTTTAATGTAGACCTGATCCGGACACGTTTGAACCGGATACTCCAGATAAAGGCTGACTATGCCAGTTTCTGGTTAAAGCAGGCCAAACTAGAGAAAGAGCTGGCTAAAATAGAGAGTGAATCAATGAGCATTCTCGGGCTAGTTGAGAAAAACAGGTCAGATGTGTCCATGCTTGACGAGCAAATTAATGCATTGACTGAGCTAAGTCGCACAATGGTCGCTGGGAGAGATCACCTCTTGGAGCTAACAGTTGGGAATGGTCATGAAATATCCAGACTCAAGAATGACATTTCTATTGTAAATAGGTCGCAGGGGCCAGCCCGTGAAGAGTTTGAACGGGTGTTATCTGAACCTCTTTGAAGGGGCAGAGGCAGGTGCTTTAGTAACTCTTTTCTTGTTAAGTAGTTGTGGATAATATTTTGTAGGTTGTATGCTTAATGTTATGATTTTAACTTCGGGTTTTTTTAGCTCTGGGGAGATGTTTAGATAATGCCCTCTGAATTTAAATATGTTTTCCATGGATGTTGCAGAAGGGATCAATTCAGGTACTTCTAGTTCAACCCATTAGGGCTAATTGTCGCAGCTTTCTGGATTGAATATAGATTGACACACATTTATGTTGAAAAAAGTGGGTCGGATCAAATTCTTAATGCAAGTGTACATCAGGTAGAGACTGACAAGAGCAATAATTTTCTGGAGTGATTGGATAAATTGGCTACTTCCAAAAAGGAGGAAAGATTGATATTAACTGATACATACCTTTCGTCCTGAATTAGTAACATTAACTAATGTTACGTTGCTTTTTAAAAAAAAAATATGATGTGAAGATAAACAATAAAAAAGGCCTAAAGAGCTTTTCGTGACGGGTGTGACCCGATTTCAACATTTCAAGTAAAAATTGAGGCTAACTAAGCTCGACTAGTAAACATGATAAAATGTCGGAGATTGCCTCTTTCTCAGGAATAATAGGAAAAGGAAATGGATAACGAATTCTTATAATATATTTTAGAGAAAAGTTCGTTTTAGTTTCTGAACTATTCAATTTGATCAATCAAATTGGAGTTGAATTATTCTACGAACCATTGAATTTTGTTTAATCTTCTCCCTAGATTTTTTTTCTTGGTTCAATTGCCCTTTGAACTATTTGGTTTTGGTTCGTCTCCCGAATTATGGAGGTGCATTTGTAAATTAAATTATAATACATCTCAAATTTAATATTGTCAACGCTGGAATTACACGTTAATTTAAAGTAGAAGTTGAAACAGGAAAATCAATACATCAAAATTGATACAACAAAAAATGTATGTTTTGCTTGTCAATTTTAAATATACATTTCACCAAAATTTGGAGAGTTAATTGGATCAATAAATTTTCGAAGATGGAACCAAATCCAATTATTAATGAGACGATCTGAACTAAATTCAATAATTCAAAGAACTAATCAAATAAAAAAAATCAGAGATTTAATTGAATAAAAATAAATAGTTCAAATAAAACTGAACTTCTTTTTCTGCTAAAATGGCTCAATTGATGTAATTGGAAGGCTTTCTTGTTGAGATCAATTTTATAATTTTGTATATAAGATCAACTCTAATCTACTTCTGCTTGAAGGTCGATCCCTAAAATATTATTAAACTGATGTAAAATTACTTCTACAAAAGGGCCAGAAATAACAAGTAATTAGAACGGAAACC